>JAGDQP010040113.1:0-17422 GCA_022664845.1 Lepisma saccharinum | reverse complement strand
GTTTTCCACCAGGAAACAATAATTCGTTTGCGCCAAGTCGATATCTCAAGTAGATTCCACACACCGAACGGTTTTTTTTAAGTAGTTGTTGCATACCGTAACATAGGAGTAAGAATTGCATATTTTCACAGAACGTTTTATTTGTTATCATTGCCCGGTTGGATGTTATAAATAACATATGTCATCTTAACTCACAGTGCAAGTCGTTTAATTCATGCTTGTTTCGACCTACCTCATCTTCAGAAATATTCCGAAATCCGCTACTTACTTTGGGGAATTCCTTGCGTGCTCATTGCGAAATTTTGAAATACGCATTTTCAAATGGAGTAGGTTTAAAGTCTTTGACGATTCTATACCGCATTATCGTACTGTTCGTGGTGATAAAAATATAAAGCTCTAAATTTAATTTCCCCACGCTTTTGGTAACCTGTAGCTGCGAAACTATGCACATTTCAAAAATTTGTCACAGGAACTTTCGTCTTATTTTGATGTGAGGAATCCCTTCCAGAGGTTTGTCGGTGTAGTTAATAAACACTCTGTATATACACCATGGCAAGACATACCGTGGATCTCCATCGAAATCCCGTCGACCCCTTCCAAAACTAACTTATAGATACGTGCCTGAATAAACGTAAGAAGGGATTTGGTAGACCGGAACCTAGATCTAGGGGAATTCAAAATGGTATTTGCCCCTATGCACAACTGATTGGGAGCATTTGGTGTCCGTCTTTTTGAGATTTGGTGGACGGCAGAGGTTCAAGACAAATGATTCAGGCGCAGTATTTCGTAGGTGCAGTAGGTGTTCATCTCTATCCAGTGATCGAAGTGAGGCGGTATGCACCGGTATGGCATACCAGCTCTGGTTTTTGAGAGCTAAAAGCATACCTTCACTGAAACAAACGGTATGCGTGTTGTTATATATCACTTTTTGATATGCCCAGGCAAGAATTAGGAAAACATACCGTCTCTGTTTCTCTCCCACTTCGAATACTGTCTCTATCAGTTTGCTGCGATTATGTTCCTGGATGTTTTCATGCATGCAAAATAAATAAAATCTGGCCTAGTACAGCGATTCTGCCAGGATTGTCAAATTGGAGAGTATAAACCCAAAATTGGGAAGTTGTAAATAGAATTTTAGGGTTTCTATTTATTTTACCATAAAAAATAATGCTTGAGAACTCCCATTTGGTGGGTTCTGGCAGAATCTCTGGACTCTGACTTCGGGGCATTTGTCCCTCTGTTTTTACGAGTGTTTGCGGAGAAGTCACAGTATTCTCAAACTAGCGTAAAGAATCATGCAGTGAATAATTCCGTAATAATAATATCTTTACAGTTTAATATGTTGCGACAGTTTGAAACATTAAATGTTTTCGTTGCGCATTAAGAAGAAAAAAATACCTAGCCTGACTTTTTCCAACCTATGTCTGTGAACTTTATGAAATGTTTAAAGTGTGTATTCTATAAGTAGACAGTTTGGAAAGAATTCCCATAAATTAGAGAAATAATTATAATCTACCTAAAGCACTTCGAGACAGCATGCATTCAGGAAATATATGTAATAGAACTTACACATTATCTTTGCAATTGTTTATATGTGAGTACTGAAGAACAAATAATTATAGCCTGAAAAACTTCGTTTTTAGTCTTATCTCCGCCCAAATTCAAAGACTTATTGAAAACTAAAAGAATGAAAGAAATTACAAGCTAAAAACCCTAAACAAAGCTAGGTCTGGTTGGTTCAATTTTATCATACTTTATGGCACCATTCAGAAGGTAAATGTTCCTCTGTATTGATTAAATAAAGTAGGCCTATGCGTAGTGGCGTGTTGAACGTGATATTAACAGTCATAAAGGTAAACAGCTTTGATAAACGTAGCACTTTTCTCGTATCAAGTCCGAGAACAAACACGCCTATGAAGTCAACTTGGAGGAAAAAGTAACCTTTATCAACTACATTTAATTTCACCTGAAGTTCATGTTCAATGTATAATCTGATTGAAAGGAAAAAGAAAATATTTATGTCCGAAAGGTTCCACGATATGGGTAAACTAAAGCAAAGCCTACCGCAGATTTAAAGCCATATTTTCTTGTTTCTTAGTCTTTTATTTCAAAGTTTCTAAATTCTTCATTATTCTTTATATACAATTTTCCATTAACGATTTTCTAGGACTTGGTATGTATTAATTACGTCACATTATGCCGTTTAAGTAGTGTGATATCTTGATAAAATTGTGGAATTTATTGATATAACTAGGACTCGGATTTTTAGGATTTCATGAACATCATTTTAGACTTTATAAAGAGTTGGTTAAGCACATTTTATATATTTTTTCTGCCTTGCATGTGTTAAAGTCAGGGATTCCGCCAGCATTTTCAGTTTAGGGGTTTTAAGTGAAATTGAGAGTGTGTAAGTGGTTTTGCACGCTTCCTATCAACTTTTTATTGTAAAACAATGACAGTTGAGGGTACACTCGAGAATTTGGAGGTAACAGCCCCCGCAAGGGGGTGGCAGATTCACTTATTAAAGTAACAAATATTTGTATTAAAATAAAATAAGTAGCACTCACAAATAAACTCCTCTCTACACTAAATATGAACTGCACTGCTTTTTCCTTTACATTAAAATTAAGTTTCTTGTTAATGCCACATTCATTGTTACGCTGTATTAAAATGAATAGTTTTGCTTTGTTAACCCAGACAATGTAGTACATCAGGCGATTACCTGCATCGGGGTACTTGTCTACCACCGTAAACACTGCAAGAATTCTACACGCCCACCGAAACCAAGAACTGAATTTTACTTAAGGTCTTTAGGCAACTTTGGATCAGACCAAACGTAAACGTTAAAACACCAAAGAGTGAAAGAAAGATGAAAACAAATGCACATTCTTGCATATTTTACCTATTAACAGTAGGAATTTTATTTATTAATGCCCAACGTTTCATTTCCTTTTTCTTGAAATGTTCAATTAGGCCTCTTTTAGGTTCTTAATTCATTTTAGCCGTCTTTAGGACCTATACAATAGGATTTCGCACATATGAATAAGAATTGGCTGAAATGAAAATATAATGTTAAAGTAGTGATGTTAACAAGTAAGAAATTTAAAAGGTTAAAACATAAGACAATGCTGATTGCGTACCGAAATAAAAACGTTATAGGTTCGCTGAATTTTCTGAGAGTTCTGTCTAACTCGTTTCTCAGACGTAGATTAATAAAAGGTTGACCGCAAGAAAACGTAATGCACAGAAAAAAAATGTTTGTTTGTGGTTGACAAAAAAATATGTTAAAATAAGGTCAAAACAAAGTTTTATTTCTTTTAGACAAAAGTTTGATGATTGGCACCAGTGAAGAAGTTTGATGATTGGCACCAGCAAGATTTGAACCAATTGACAGCTCAATGCCTTCCCTACCAGACCACAGCAACTAGAAGATCCTGAGTTCTTGTCATATAGAGATATTGTTAGAACTTTTGGATTTTTTTTAAAAAAAAGTTCCAACATCATAACTGCGTAGAAATACAATATTACCGAACAAGGCCTTCTGCATATTTATTAACAATATCATATTAGAAGATCTCTTCGTGTGTTACGTCAATAACCAGAGTATTAAATACGTTCTAAAACTCATAATTGGCTTTGTTTGTTCCATTGAACAAACCATATTTTGTTCAAAACTCATTTAGTTCTATGCTACTCATTCGTTTTCCGGAAGCACACGAAATGTTCAGTGATAAAAAAGATTATAACCACAACAAAATAATCCAGAATGATTAACTGATGTTCTTAATTTCGTAACTGAGAAGCAATATTATGCAATTTTTTAACATTAATACCACTATTAAAGTCTCTCTAGTTTGGCTTCTGATATACCGTACAAGGAAACAGTTCGTTATGGAAATATGTGGCGCCGTAGCGATATAAGCAGCATGTCAGATTCCAATGTAGTGGACCCTCAGTTCTATTCCTTCTTAGAGTACTTTTTTTTTCACTGCTGACAATGTAATTGGTTTAAACAAACTTTTGTTGAAAAAAAATATGTTTCGACCGTATTCTAACAATTTTTTTGGCATCCACAAACAAATATTTTTTCTCTGTGTAATTCTATTGTTTTGAAAGTAAAAGAAAAAATAATAATATATAGTTGGTTTTTAAAAGTTTAAAAATATCTGAGTCCAGAGTTACTAATGACCTGGCAGGGCTACTAATCTTTTGAGGCCCATGCGACTCTTAAATAACATAAGCAGAGCTTAGAAGAGAATATTTATTTAGCTATCTGCAGATGTAGCCCAATTTCTTCAAGTGGCGGATCCGAGAGGAAGCGCGTGCTCCTCCTCAAAGGAAAGTAAATCCAATTTGTTTCCTCACAAATTTAATTTATCTAGAAATATCGATTTTCGGGGATACCGTAGTTATATCAAGGGATACCGTAGTTATATCAATTTTAAGTATTCATTGGTTATATTCCAATGATAACACCTAGTAATAATTATGAGGAGGAAATATGATAAATTTATACTTTAAAAATTCATTTAGCGGAAAATATCGAAAATATCTCTAGTCTATTCCACCTGCGCCCCCTCCTCACGAAAATCCTAGATCCGCCACTGATTTCTTCCATACTACACTCCATATATTTAACAACAATAACAAGGGGAATGGATTTTGGAAGGATTTGGCTCGCCCTAATTATTCAAGATGCTATCAAAGCAGTTGCCTGGGATAGTTGAGGAAAGTTTTATCTTACTTATGGCTGCCACCGGAAGTCGAAAATCATCCCAAGTATATAGAAGGTAAGAATTCTATTGACTGCTCTTACCTCGTCGGTACAAAGTCAAGATATCGGACAAGCATCTATGGGAGCGTTTTGATTATAGTTTCAATTCAGAAGTTTCGATGTTGGCTCAAATAGTAATTTAGATTGACATTTCGAAGAGAAGACTTTGAAAGTTGCAAGATTTTTGGACTATTTCTGATCTTAAGTTTTCCATTTGGTTTTAAATCAGTATTCTCCCATCTCAAGTAGCTAGTATTCTTGTAAGAGTACCTGGAAACAACATGGGAAAGCTTATTACGTTTATTTCTGATATCAAGGGTGATTTCTTACATATTTTTAGCAATGTACTAAGATGGTTAATTTAGTTTCTATAAATATTTTGTCTCCCATTGTCTAGAATATGTGCATGGACTTGCAAATCGTGTAGCAAACTCAATATATTAACGTAACATTTTTTTTTAAATAACATTATTGCACACACTTTGATTAAGTTCTGCATTGTTTAATTCATGAATTTCTAATCAATCTTGATTAAAAAAAATTTCATATTTTGCAACCATTTTCTTTACGATACGGTGTATATTTACTAGTTATGTTATAATCGTTATAATTTCAGCGCGGGTGACAATATAATGTATTATTGTTATTATTAAAAAGGCTAAGAATAACTTACTTGAGAGAGAAAAATATAAATTCTTAATTTAATATGCATTACGTAATCTATTAGTGCCTACTGTACTGTATAATATATTACAAAACCAATTAAATATCGTGCATGTTAATAGTTAAATACAATACCTATTTTTATATAAAGCATATACAAAGAAAATGACATTATTCTTTAAGTAAACAGTAATCCAGGTCGAGCACCAGTTATTAGATAGCTATGTCTAAATAAATTATTTAATTCTCAAAACACAAATAATGGTAAATTCTTGACTTGCCTATACTTTTCTACAATTATAATTTGAACATGTTTTTCATTATTCGTAGCGCAACTGGGAATTATTACTCACAAAAACGCATATGTTATCTTTAACTATGTTAACCAGTTTAGTCCACTGATAATTATGTGAGCGATGGTACTTAGCATTAGATATAAGTGGAACAAACGTTCCTATATTGCATCCTCTTTTATCTGTACTATCAAAACCATAATAATATTAACAGTAAATAATTAATAACAATGAGCTAACCTTCACATATTAAGTCATAGTAATACATAGTACACACTAAGTTTGTGTGTGTGTGTGTCAAAAATTTCACACCCATTTAAGTGGGATGGGAGATAAAGTTAATGATTTTAATAGAAAAGTGTTTATAATTAGCATTTTAATTTTTACCCTGAGTTTTTAATTCGACGACAAGAATACAGACTATTTCTTCTTCAAAATAGTAAAAGTCTCAAGAAAATATTTTAGGGTAAAGTGTGTTAGCTCGAAAAGTCTCGAAAAGTGCAATTCTAACTCTGAGTAATGTTATTCTGTTATTACAAAAGCTTAACCCAGCACCTTTACCCTCTGAAGGCACAATCGAATAACACTCTTCAGCTATGAAATTTGAAACTTAACTTAGCCCTCTCAAAATGCTACTTGGCAATTGATAAGTCAGTTTGCCATTTTGGACTTTACACACTTTGTTGCAAACATTGAAATAAAAGATTATGAGAAAATGGAACATTATGGGGCACGTGTTTTAAAAATAGAAGAAATTAGATCTTCTGAGCAAAATATATGATTTATGGGGAAATGCTTAATACAAGATAGATCTATGACTTTACGTTACGTAGTTCCAAGTCTTGTCAACATAATCTTATGTTTTAAGGTCTGAGCTTTCCAATGCACTGCTCAAATTCATTACTAATTTTATTATTGTAATTATTTTCTTATCATTGCTTGTTGAAAGTGGACTATGTTAAATCGATGGTCCCCTTGCAGTTGCACTTTGTGCGTGGTTCTAAAATATCAGGTTATCCCATAAGTAATGTCGTATGTGCGATGAACGCTGCAATGACGCCATCCGACGAGCGAATAGTGAAGTAGACGACACGTGCCATACCTGAGTCATATAGACTTGATTGTGCAGCAGTATGTAGAAGGATAACGGTCTTCTTCACATTTTGGAAGTGTGACCTCTGATGAGAGTTTCGGAAGACCACATACGGAATGTCATGCTATATGAATTTCAATACGGAAATCCAACCAGCGCAGTGGCACGAAACATCAATGCCGTATACGATCAGGGTACTGTGGATGTGCGAAAGTGCCAGATTTGGTTCCAGAGGTTTCGGTCTCGGGACTCCATTCTCACCGATAATCCACGAGAAGGGAGACCTGTGCGGCTGGACAACGATGCCTTGCGAGCAGCGGTGGAGCCAAATCCTATGTAAACTGTTGAAGAACTGGCCAGAGAACTCCATATCACCCGTTCGACCATTGATCGTCCGTCATCTGCAGGACATTGAGTACGTGTCGAAACTCGGAAAATGGCTACCCCATTCGTTAACGCCTCAGTAGAAGCAGCAGCGAGTTTACATGCAGTCCCCTGCTCACCCATCACAGACGCCAGCCATTTCTGGACAGAATAGTGACACGAGATGAAAAGTGGGTTCTCTACCATAACATTACACGCAAACGGTAGTGGGTACCTAAAGAGGGGCCGCAGGAACTCTGCCAAAACAGGATCTACACTCCTGCAAAATGATGTTGAGTGCTTGGTGTGATATCCGTGGGATAATCCATTTTGAGCTCTTGCCACGTAACCACACCATCAATGCAGATGTCTACTGTCAGCAGCTGGAACGCCTAGTGACTACATTGAAACGGCCTATTCTGGTTAATCGCAAGGGTGTGCTCATCCACGGTGATAACGCGCATCAACACACTTTAAGAAGGATCGAGAAATCGAGGAAAGCGTGGAGAAACTCCCCCACCTGGCGTTTCCTCCAGATCTTGCACCAACAGTATACTGTCTTTTCCGCAGTCTGCAAAACCACCTTTCCGGGAAAACACTGCAAAATGAGGATGACGTGCGACGAATAGTGACAAAGTTCTTTGCCTCCAAAACCGGAAACTTCTTTTATCGGGGAATTAAACTACTAGTTGACAGGTCGAAGAGTGCTGTGGAGTCCAATGGAGACTATATTCCTGACTAACGGTAGTGTTCCAAATAAATTTTCGTTATTTTCCTCACAGTGCGAAGTTACGACATTACTTATGGGATAAACTGATATTTGGTCTTCAATGGACCAAGATAATAAAGCTTAATTTGTGAACAGAATAGAAAGGGTCAATTGTCAGCCATTACAGTCTACAAATCAATCTCAAGTGACAAATAGAAACGAGAGAGTGTATTCTGCGAGAGAGTGAGAGAGAGAGTTGTGAGAATTGAAGGTTAGTGTGTGCAAATTAGAATCTTTATTTGATATTTGCAGATCTTTCCCGTATACTTGAAATTTAGTGTAGATTACTGTATTAGCTGTATACCTATATTATAAACTAAATGCTTAACTGACTAAACGCTAAAACATGTGGTTTAGTGAGTTGGAACAACGAATCGAAGAAACACACACACAGAAACACAAGAAAGGTGGTTTTGGTTATCAAATGAGATAATTGTTGCTGTGAACAAAACGAGAAAAAATGTTAAACAAGTTGTTTCCTTCTTCCTACAATTTTGTAGACCTATGCTTTTCTTAAGGATTGGTTTTACCCATTGCATATAGATGTTACGCCAAACCCATGTTAATTCTGAAATGCATGATAAATACTGAATATTTTTACATACAACTGGCGCCTGGTGACATTTTGTTCTCATTGTATATCCCTATCTTTTGTGTTTGTCTACCAAAAGAAAGAAACATTACAATGAAGAGGGCATAGACCTCTGTTTTACTTTATCGATTATAAAACTTAAAAGTGTTTGTTGCTATGAGTTAGTCTGACATTTTCTTTATCTTGTATTTCATTATACACGTACGTAAGTGAGTGCGTGATTCGACTCGAGCATTACCTTCCAGTATAGTTAAAAAACATTATTATAAAAATAATACTCTGATTAATTAATGTAGTGTGTGAGGTAGATACATTGTAGCAAACATGTATTTTCCTAGAACTGAATGATGGTAATATGTAAATATCCATTGTAGGGGTTTTCTCAAACTTACAAGGGAGGAATCCTAGGTGTCAATGACTGATTGCTACAAAATTTTGCAATACACACAGTCTGAGATAAACATACGAGCAAATGTGCGAGTGGTCTGTGGTAAAATTTCTAATATAATATATTAATTACCCTTCACTTTCAAAAGAGAGTCCATAGATTTTAACGAAACTTTACTAATAATTAGTGCCTTACCTTAGTTAATAAACAACCTGATAAGTACATTAATAGGTGAGCGCACTACGCAGATATTAAACATGCTTTCAATGTCAATTTACACATTAATTCTAATAAAAAATCAAATATCCTTTTATTAAAGTTGGATATAGTACTGATACAAGAGCCATATTCGAAAAGGCACTTGCTTTAGAAATGTCGATGACGAGTACTGAATACCAGGATTTTAAAATTTTTCTTTTATTAGATGCTTCGATGTTTTGATGATTCTATTATGTGTTCAATGAAATTCTTCATTTATATTAATAGATTTGGTTTAATTTACAAAGTGTTTAATTTATTTACGTTATTGTCTTAATTTTTTTGGAATCCGTTGTTGAATATATCCGTTAGGATATAATTGAATATTTTTCTCTTAACAATATTTATATTGACTATCAGTTTTGTCTGTATTTCAGAAACATGAAAGTCGCGGCAGTTTTCTTATATAGCCTAGCATTTTTGCTTGAAGTTAATGAAATTATGGTGTAGATTCTTTTGACTGATCAGCGTTTGTAAATATTTAATGTCTACATTATATACTAGCAATATTTGGTATGTATCGCATGCACTTAACATACATATTATGGAAGGCGAAAAAATATTGCATTATATGCGTATTGCAAAATATTACGTATATTTGATTTTTTTTTACAAGTTTCGTTTATTATATCAGTTTAGAAATTCTTGGGTACTGAGATCAGTACTGAACGTCATAGTTATTGCAAGTAATAATATTTACATCTTCTTTACATGCAATTTGATTGTGAAATTTCACAACACATTTTACGATACAATTACATTTGTACAAATGATTAGAATTTGCTACAGGCCACTGTTTCCGTATCAGTACGTGTAGCTTTTATTATAAGTATATCATTAGTAGTACAATGTTCACACCAAATTTTAAACTGATCGGCCATTGGCGTCTAGAATAGCTCCCTTGTAAGTGAATGTGAGAAACATAGTGAGTTTCATTATGTGAAAACACTTTCAGGTAAACTTCCTGTTTCCATTCGGATTGTACCTTAAACTGTCAACAAAAAATATATAACTCATTTTTACAGACTAAGGAAATGAATAAATATCCAGTGTTGTGTTTCAAAAGTCTTTGTACAGTTTCGAGTTATAATACATTTTTTTTAAAAAAAAAGTGTAAAACAAACCTATCCAGAGTGCCAAAACTCTTCCTATTTTAGTTAAACATCAAAAGTAGAATAAAAGCTGTCTTTTCAGTTTCGTGCTTTTATCGCTAAAATTATCTCACCGCAATAATTATATAGTTCTTTTCGTTGCACGTAAAGGCACTGCCGTGACGAAAGTGAGCATGGCGTCAACCAAAGGTGCAATGTTATAGCCATCACGTTCTCCAGACATCACACCCCTGAATTCATTTTCTCTTACGTTATGTGAAGAATAAAATGTATGACACAAGAGTACCAATATAGAATCTTTGGTCGTCGGATTGCAGTTTCCATGACAACAGTGGAGTCACAATGCAAGTGTCATTTAATTACATTTGTACAAGTCACTAACGGAACAACAGAGTTGAGTTAAAATAGAATTATGGACATTGGGTAGACCAGGTTTATTTCGAACAAGAGGGCAAAAACAGGTTAATAAGATTACGATTTGCGAGCTTTTTTTTGTCTTCTCTCTATCGACTGAAGTACGGCCTACACTGGGGGCAAAATCTGGCAACAAGCGACGCTTTTCACCTGTTTTATCTTTTGATCAATATAGTTCCTTCTGATCGGAATACCCCGCCCCTCCGGGCTATCCTATTTTGTATTTTCTTTTATGACATTGAATTAACAATTTAAAAAAAATCATTGACTTTTCTAGTCGAATGAAACGAAGTAAAAGTGACATAAATTAAAATGATATTTCAAAAGAATTCAAAAAAGGGCGCTGAATAAAATATCAGTGCGTCGTGAGTCTGCAGATTTAAAACTACATTGAACAGAATTTTAGCAAAATTCATAACGAAGTAGAATTAGTATTTCCCACGAGACGAGATTTATGCTGTCTCGTTTCGAAATGTCTTGCCCAGCAAGTGTCTCGTCTCGAAAATATGTATATTTTATATTATGAACGTTCTGTCATCACTTAAAAATTCAGTTGAAATTCCCGGTAATAATACCTGAATTGTTCCTGCTTTTTCCCCGTAGCCGTATTTTACAGTGAAAATACCTGAATCTATAAGAAGCGTAATCAACTCTCTATATAAATTTGCTATAAATATGGTTGGCACCTGAACTTTTACGGTAAAAACTTGGCGTCCCCGATTGCCAGTAATTTCACCGTAAAATTTCCGGTCTTTTTTTTAAGAGTGCAAGTCTCGTTTTCCATAGACATTTCTCTGTCTCGTCTCGTCTTATCAAGTGGGCAACACTAAATAGAATACAATTAATTGAGTCACCGAGTGGCAACTGCCGATTAGTTTATTTTCTACGAATTTCGAAGATTAATATACCAATATATTCAACCTGTAGTACACGAAGTCATCTTATCAATCAGATTTGGTAGCCCAAAGCTATTTTAAGTAAGGGCTATATTGACTAGAAGGGAGAAAACAAGTCAATATTATTATGCTTTCCGATATTTGCCAGAGCCGCTCCTCTTTCAGCTGTAGTAATGATTTGGAGCAGTCGGTAGATCTCACAAAACATTATGATACTGACTCGTTCTCTTCTTTCTGATCAATATAGCTCGTTGTCGATCAATAACTCCGAGCTACCATATGATACATATTTTATTTTCTTTGACAAAATTTATATTTATGGATCATTATAATAAGTAATGTCTTTGGCCATTACCGATTCAATAAGCCGATCGAAATTTCACAAACATTCATGCCCCAACCAAGGTTCGAACCTTCTGGCTCATGAACTTAGCTTAGATCGCTCCACCACGCCGAGTCGCCGACCGACCGTTTTCGAACCTAAACATAGATAGATCAATAAATCTTTCAGGATTTAGAATTCCAGATTAACTCCTTGTTTCGACCCAAAAGACAGGCTCGAGTATCTTTCTTCCTTGAGACAACACGGACAAACATTGGTCTATGGGTTATAAAAAAAAAAAAAATGAACCAAGGTATCTGGCGATCTCCTGCAATCCAGTACCATGGAGGTAAGAAAAAGTTGTGAGGAGAAACACTTTTGTGGTAAGTGGAACCGCATGTTAATTTGTGGGCCTGCATTTCGCCTAGGATTCAAGTTGTGGTTCGGATCTCGCGTTATTTATTGATCCCATCTTTATAAGAGAAGGCTCCAAAACTTCGTAATTTCGAAAGATCTATCATTCCGTTCTACCCATTTGATTAAGCACAGTTTATTGTAATAACCACCCAAGGTTTTGCTGCTCACATTAATAGGGAGCCCACAGCAAAACCACTGAAATTTGAAGATCCTTATTACAAAAGTCATACAACCTCTGCTTTTCCGTGTTATATTATCTATTGGAATATTCCCCGGCATTAACTTAAATGAATAAAGTTCTCAATTCTTGTCAAAGTTATTACAATTTTCAAAATAATTGAAGTATATTTTCCCTTCGAATTCAAGGGCGCTGATCATGAATATGATCTTGGTGAGTGAAAGGTTCAATTACTATTACTATTACTACTTATTTTAAAAATTATTAGTATTTTTTCCTGAATTTTTATTTATTTATGGCCTTTTGATATTTTTGGATCAGATTTTTTTTTCTCTGAAAGATACTGCTTCAGCTTAAACTTTGCCTTGTATAAAATATTTATTTTTGAATTTAATTTGTAAAGCCTTTAGGCAACTTTGCCTCAGACCGATAATATTTTTCATTTCCTAATAAAATACTTTAATAATTTAAAAATAATTATAATTTTGACAAGAATTTTAAACTTTATTCAATTTAATTAATTTCAGGGTATATTTTGCATTTGAGAGTTTGTAAATTGGTAACTGGGTTCAAGTTCCGTGAGGATCCATTAAACGAAGTGGGCAACCTACTTTACCAAAAACCATACGTCCTGTAGTTAAAAGCTTACAGGCTCGTTTAGTACGCAAATAAAATTTCAGCCAATAAGTTTGCAAAATTACAATTGCAGAAACTCTCAAGTTGTATGATTTTTATAATAAAAAAAATCAACTTTAAGTGTTTTTTCCTGTAGATTTTTCTTGATATAAGCTGCTAAAACTTGACTGGATCCAATCAAGTTTTATCAAATGCGTAAACCGACAACCGAGCGGCCGTAGCTCAGTTAGCAAAGCGTTGGCTTATCTATGGGAAGGTTCTGGGAATGATCCCAGGCGCCTCCCATTCTGACAGGTTTTTTCAGGGTTTTCCCTCAGTCATACAAGGCAAATGCCGGAATGGTACATACTAACTAGACCCTGGCAAACTACCTTCCAACATCCTCTCAGGCTCTCACCCACCCTATCGCGGTCTGAGTCTGAGATGCATAAAGGCCATGAATAAATTCTAAGTCAAATAGGCAATGAATAATCCAGCTTGTTAAGTACAAGTTTTGGAGTTGTCCTTGGATAAACGCTACGTGCTCGATTTGGGCGTAAACCGCGGCTTATACATATAAACAACTGGAAAAAAGTAATAAATAATAACAAAATGGTGGTGGCTTTGTTGAACTACGGTAAGAAGCACACCGATAGTGAAGAAGTTACACAGTTGAAAAGCTGTAGCTGTTTTACATTGGACCTTTTGGATAGAGAAAAAAGAAGATAAAAGACGATGGCACAGAAACTGTACGCCAAACGAAGTAATAAATAATATTTACTAACTTCTCATCTGTGGATAATACACGTGTGGTAAAATATTCAATGATGCATGATGAATAGCATGTATTAAACCAGACACACGTCTTACATGCTGTCGGTTCTTCTTCCAAATGACATAGTATGTTCAACAGGAAAGGTGAAATAAAATAAAAAAGTCCCCGTTTCTGCTGTGCTAAAAGGTTTATCCGGGTGTTAAGTGCCCATTGCACATTGTACTAACCAAGCTGGGACAAATATGATGTTCTTTTGGATGTCATTTTATGAGAAGCAAGAGTTAAAAAGAGAGAAGGGCTTAACCAACAAAGGACTAACGACGCGCGCTAGAATCATGACAGATGTTTTTTCAGTGGATGGTTTTTATGCACAGTTTCGAACAGTTAGCTAATGATTTTAATGATGCGACGAAAAGCCGAGCGTGTGATGAGCCTATTGAATAGCTCCCGTGCACCGCGTAATTGGTGAATAGAGAGTCTCGTTGTGGTCGGAACGATAACCACAATTGAATGGCTGGATACATTCGTCCACAGGGGGAGGTAAGGGGCGAGGGTGTGGTGAAGCTACAATGCAATAAAGGGGTGGTGGAAAATCAGCACTTTTAAAATGGCTGATTAGATTCCAGCAGAATAAGCATACACATAAACTTACCCTCCCTTTGCTAGTAGCATGCGTTAACCCTATCATTACGATTCATTGAGCTGATACGCAGATATTGTCATAAATGTAACATTATTAGACATGGTCACCATAATTAAAATAGGATCATAAATAATCTTTTTTTGTGTGAAAACAAAAATCATTAATTCAATTCTGAATAGACAGAACGCGTGAGGCACTCTTTCAACGGTGACATCACACGTAAAAAAGTTTTATTTAGCATAATAAATATATATTTAGAAGATATGCACGAGTTACATACGTGTAATATTAGATTTTATGTTACGATTTTCTGCTTCGCTTCTTTCTTTCCAAAGGACTTACTGAAAAATTTATTTGAGAAAAGGATGTTAATACATCTATAGCTGTTCGTAATACAGCTTATTTATTTCAATATGTCCCTCGTGTTTTCCTTTCTCTAGAAAGAAAGAAAAATAAGCCTACTCTACACAACTGATGATGGTTAATCGTTTCAAAGTGAAGTCAGGGATCTCAAACACCAGAGTGCGATATGAACCTAAGCTGATTGCCAACATATTGTAGGGAAGCATAAAATATTTTATATTTGACGCATACAGTAGTTATATTTTATTTGATCCCAACAAATTTAATTGAATTTTACTGGACGCGTACTAAATGAATTGATGATGATGGGCGTCCTTGCCCGAAGGTCCTTGAGTCAGAGCTGAAACCGAGTCACTTTTGGTGACCCAGCCTGACCTGAACATAGGTGACCTGGGGACCCGGTCTGGGAAATATTAGCTGGGAATTTTGATGTCGTATTTTTCGCACAACTGCGATCCTCGCCACCCATGAAAGAAACACTGTTCAAACGTAAAAAAATAATTAAAAACAGCTTTGTCCTCCTGGTCTAAATTGGGTCATCGAGTTAGGCCGGGTCCGAAGCCTAGACCCGGTGACTGGGTCCAAAACTTGACCCGATTGACCCGTTACAGATCTGTCTTGGGCAAGGTGAATCGATGATGCTTCGCCATTACCTTTCATCGAATGAAGATGATGTCCCAAGGGAGGAGCTTTAATTTAACGTGGACGCCGAACCACTTGTGTCCCCCCCCAGGAATCGAATCCAGGATGCCCTGATTACAAGGCATAAAACGTTAGTTACCACTCAGCTACAGCAACACCTAATATTCATCCTTGATGTATATGCAACCAACAATGATTAGCAACACATTCAGTTGCATAATGAAGCGGAGAAGATATTTCAAATAATTCAATTTTAAGGGAATATGTATGGCCTCAAACAGTGAAAAAACAATTGTTAAATTGTTATACGAATTAACTTACTCTGTCTGACCCGAGTGTCGAGGTATTACAGATATTATAAAAGATACAAAATCTTATGACTGACACTCAGTAACTAAGTAACTTTTTATATTTTGTAAAATATATTTAAAAAAACGGAAAAGAAAACAACAAAATGATACCACCAAGATAGTGGTAGTAATGTTAACTTAACGACATAAACTAGTTTAATGTATAGTTCCAGTAATATTAGTGTAAACCGGATACTGGATAGTAGCATGATGTTCCCACGGTATTAATGCAAGCCTCAGAGTTCTATGGGGAACAGACCGGCCTGCACTTGCTAAACATTATTTATAATAGTAGATTGTTATGCTTAATTTTATAACATTTTTAGAAATTTAAAACAGAAGTATATAGAAAATTATACTCTGCTCATTATGCTTAGTTAAAACAAATTTACGTTCAAAATACTTAAGACCCAGATCAACACAGTCATTTACCGCATCATTTCAGATTTTTATGAATTTTGGTACATTAGTAGGGCCTGATGAGAAACACCCAAAAATGTAATATTGTTGTCCTGTGTCATATATTTTTGGAATTACAGCAGCTCAAAATTCTTATTTTGTTCTCGAAATTTTGAGTCACATTGATTTTAAAAATACCTGTAACTTTTGTCCTAACTCCTAATTAAGATACAGATGTGATTCTTGCGTCAGACCTTTCATTTGATATGCCAGACGTGACCCTCCCTATGACTTTGAAACTTCGACTTTGAACTCTTGCCTTTAACCTTGAATAGCAAAACGGTACTCCGATTTTTTGTGAAACTTTCGGAGAACAATGGTCTTTTATTGATAAAGATAATAGCAAAGTTCCATAATGGGACACCCATGCGAAGATGAGCATTTTTTAATTTTTATTTAGGGATGATAAGCATTTTTGGCACAGGTCGGGTTAATGTGTTTATTTTTTTACCCCCCCCCCCCCCGTGTGCAGTTTAATGAAACAATATTGTGAATAGTGTCATTGGAAAAGTGATGGTAGCAATGTGGGTAGTCCGTCTTGGGCCATGGGGAGGGGGAATGTAACAAAATCCCTAGACTTACCATTTACGAAACAAAATTTCCGCTTGTTACTAGTCCTCAGCGAAACATAAGTAACGAAATAATTTTAGCTAAAAAAAGAAAAACAACAATCCTACATTTGTACACAGTAATAAGTTCAGAAGGAACGATATTTATTGGGGGCGCTATTTTTTCGTTACAGTCATGCTTAATTTAGTTGTCTCGACGCTTAATTTGGGCTACTGATGCTCCCGTAGTTCAGTAGTTTTATTCACAGACTTCGGACTGACACTGGGAAGCAACGCTGGTTCGATGCCTGCCTGCCTGATAGCACTTTTTAGTGTGTTCCTAAGTTTTAGATCGTAAATGTCGAGATGGTACTTAGGAAAAGACCATGGCTGCAACCTCCCATATCCTTAACTCTGACAGAATGTTCGTCGGAACAGCGCATATCTTCCTCAGAGTTGCGAAGAGCTCAGGCCTTTGATGTCAGATAAAGCCAA
>JAGDQP010040112.1:0-17423 GCA_022664845.1 Lepisma saccharinum | reverse complement strand
TATGATCTAAGCCTGTCAGCAGTTTGAGGGGTGGCGTTCTAAGGTGAACACGCCTCCGGGAAAAGAGATTTAGACGATAGCAGCCAGTTACTTAGTCCAAATATCATGTCGACATTTGCCTGGTGAAACTGATGATAACGTCAGTTATAGTGGCCTGCAGTAGAACTCAACTTGCGTACGTACACACTACGATCCGACGTTTGCGACTGTGACCAGGGAGCTTAGTGAATGAAGCCGTGTCATTAGTGTAAATTAGAAGCCACTATTGAGATGAATTACGTGACATTAAATTTTGAGAATATGATGGTTATTTGTTTTCTTTTTCCGGATTACAAAATTTGTAGTTTTTATATGAAATGAAACATAATTTTGTAAATAGATAAATTTTCTTTATTTCAGACCAATTAAGTTGGTAGTTGCCAAGTGTTGGGATCCTAATCCTAAAGGCTATTTCACAATACCTAGAACTGAGCCTGTAAGACCTATTGATCCTGGTGCGTGGGTGGCCCATACTGCAGCTATCAGAGGTGAAGACATTCTTCAAGGTTAGTTCATGAACAATGAGAGAGGAGAATTAGGCCTAATTTCTGTCGTCCGTGGCTGGGAAGCATAAATTATGTCTATTAAAGTTAATGCTAAGATGAAACCAAAGATATTAATGGTCTTTTTTACACGATGATTTCTCAATTCAAGTGTTTAAAATTAGACGGAATCTGTATTAAATAGAATTTTCAGTTACATGCAGTTGGGATCAGCAGTAATTTAAAGGCAGCTGCTTGTAGATAGAGAAGTGATATTGAAGTTCCTGCTACGATTTCTAATCGGATAAATAAGATGATATTACTATTATTGCGGTTGGTCACCGACGACAGAAATACGGCCTAACTCGCCATCTTCTTTTTAATACTTTATATATTATAACAAAGCAAAGGTAAGAACTATAAAATATGTGGGTACTATGCTATTTTGTTCTGTTTCCTATAATGTGTGTGTCGCTACAGCTCTTAACTGTTTGAATACTCATTTTCCACCTCAAGTATTTGTGAGTTTTGTTTCTAGTTTTCTTATTATTGACATAAATTATTCTATATAAATTACGTAACAAACAAAAAGTAGATACTTGTACGGAATTGAACAAGGATAAAAAAATATCACAAGGATGGATATAAAAGGGTACCATTCAGGGTTGCACAGCTTCAGAACCCTTCGAGAACGAAGCGTGTGCGTAGTGCTTTTCCCTTTGAACCTCTTAAACCCTTTGTTGCGATGTTCTTTTCTGTTATCACAATTTTACATTTTACAGCAGAAATTTCGGTGACTGTCTTCAAGCCTTTTCAATAATGACTGAAAAGTACTCGAATTTCCAATTTGTCGTCCCATTTTCCCTAAATGGAAAAAAAAAAGAGAGAGAGAGAGAAAGGACCCTAGTTCATTAGTCTAATTTCGTGCATTTCAATCTGCAATCAATTAGCTTTCAAGCGACACTACATTCCTTACGTTCCTTTATTTACTGCACGGCTAATCTAGTATAAGGCACACCGTTTTGAAACCGTGTGAATTTATGACTCATCCTGTGTATAATCTAGAACTGAACTTTGCTCTAGAAACCTTTCAAGGTTTCTCGTGAACTAAGCTGCAGACCCCATTTCTTCAATTTCAATTGGATAACTTTAAAAGTGGACTTCTTGTGGAGACAAGGAATGGATTGAAATTGTATATCGGCACTTTTAGAAACTCTTTGAAAGCATCCCACGTGATACTAAGTTGTATTAAATATACTCCTCTTTATGACACACACTTCCTCAAAAATCGTTCAGTAAGTTTTCAGACTGAGGCTTGTGACAAGGTCCGTGGGAACAAGATGGGGAAAGGCTGCGTTAGGGGCGGGTGTTACTAATTGTATGGTTCGAAATCCACATTAATAGTAAGTCCCACTTTTAGAAGTTACGTACTCGATTAGTACGAGAATCACAACTCAAAATAATAATACTAATAATAATTGGCCGCGGTGCCTCAGTGGTAAAGCGCTCTTCTCTGGTACGTGGGGTCCTCCTCGGTTCGATTCCGACACGTGCTATGTTGACTTTGCGGCGAATGAACACCGTGTGTTTTGGTTTTCTGTTTTTTCGCGTGTCTCCCACTTTCTTCATTCCACATCATCCATTAGGCCTGAGCCAAAGTTGTCTTAAATGCCTTAAAATAAAAATAAGATTCAAAATAATAATAATGATATGTTTTCAGGGGAATTTGTCACAGAATCATGCCTGCCCATTCGCCTCAAATTCGTCTAAAATTTTCTTTACACAGAAAAGTACCAGAAAAATAGCCCTTGAGCAATAAAAGTCCAATACCAACATTTCAATTCGAACATTTCGCTCTTTGAATTTCTGATTTTGTTAAACAAATCTTTTGGCTTCTTTTCATAGTTTTTCAACCATAGTAAAATATTTTTTTCTACGTATTAAATAAACTTCAAAATATTGTTACTCGTGTATTTAAAAAAAGGGTAGGGGGCAATTCAACTTCCTTATTTTTACCTTTTCACCACATACTGTAATAAGAAAGAAGATATAATAACAGGCGAGTTCTTTAAAGCCATAATTATAATCAACTCAGTAGTTAGAAACTGTAAGTAGGCACTATTTTATGACAGTGTTATACATACGTACGAATGATGCACAATGGGCATCACTAAGTATTCTTTATGAAAGTATATTACCAACTAACGAGTACACAGAAATATGTCAGCTTCGGGATAGTATTTAGCGTATTTGAGTGTGTAAATTATGAGTATGAACAAACGTTTTGAATGTTGAGTAAGAAGCTGCTAGCCAGGAAGCGAGTGGTAAATTTTACCGCGAACGTTTTAAAGTTTATAATGTTTGTAATTACTTCCCAGGTGATATCCATGTCTTCAGAGTAACTGTCACTTCAAATTTTAGTTCTGGTTCAGATTGGTAAGTAATAACTTTCAACTCATTTACTGGAAATTGGCTGCTTACTTCGTTTGAAGCAAACATTCTAATGATTAATTTATGAAAAAGACATTTTTGACTCTAATTTAATTAAAAAAGAGAGAGACTAACTCTCGGAGAATGAATGTATTATCAAAAATATGTAACTTAAATGTTAATTGTAGTCGTCCTCTAATAACCGAAAACAGTGAATAGTGTGCGGAAACGCTTTTCACCCTCTGCCTGAAGTCTTCTCCAGCGCAACAATAATTTACTGTATGAAAGGTAGTTTTTTTTTTTTATGTATATACGCAATTGAAAATGTAATTAAAGTATACTGGTATGTATGTTGCATCTTCGTGTTTGGAAATTTTGCAGACATTAAGAGGTAACACATTTTTTTCTTCTTTTAACGTACTCGCAATTTTTCACACTTTATCACATTTTCAAATTACACATATACATACAAAAAACATTTTACATAGTAAAATATTGTTGGGCTGGTGATGAAGCCTTCAGGTAGAGAGCGAGATTGGCTTTCGCGAAATTTACTGTTTTCGGTTATCAGAGGAAGAGTTAATATTGAAGGTACGTATTTTTAATAATTTAATTTACTTTAAATGAGTCCTGTCCGAAGTTTAATACATCGCAGAATGTCTACAAATTTACTGAAATTGGGCCAAAATTTCACAGCTTTTATTTGATTTAATCTTGGAATACAACAAAAATAAAAGTTTAATTTGAAAGGTCTATTCTTATAAACTATATTTCTCCAAAACAAGTTTCCATGCTGTAACCTGACCATACAATTTCCAAACGAACATTAAATACTATTGAGTGTAGAATTCCAAGCTAGAAATCACAAACACGAAGCCCGTAAAACAAAATCCTGCTAGAACATCAAACCCTTTTTTAGTTCTATTGTTTAAATAATGTATCAACATAAAAAGTTAAAAGTTGTAACTACCACACATTTTGACTAGAAACTAGGTCAGGTGGCGACGGTCATTTTAGTGTGTTGGGAACGCTGAATTCTTAAAGGAGAGAGAGTGTTACTGGAAACAGAGGACATTTTCGAAAGACTAATTGTTCGTAATATGTATACGTAATTTGCTAGGAATAACATATTTCGGAATGGAGTATTGCAGGTGGCATTGTACATTGAAATGATAAAGCAACTCTTAAGATTCCACCAATGTAGAGATTAATTTGTTGAAAAGTTATCAGCAGTAGAGGAGAGATTCGTGTGATGGAACAACTGAACTAGTTGAACTCGTCTATAGGGTTATAAAATTAATGTGCAACTTAAATTCAAGGTAGTAATCCTCCAAATTTTGTCGGGCTTAAAGGTAAGTTTTACATTAATTTTATAATTCAGTCTTCAGGGCGTCGATATCTTTATGCATATATAGGAGTTTTGCTACACAATAGTATAATTTTTATAGGCTATATCTTTGTGGGGGATATAGACACACGGTTTTAACTTCACTTTAAGTTCGAAAGTATAACAGCATTAAAGATAGAACTTTCAAAATGTATGTACTTGTTTGAGAAAATCACAGAGATTTAACAGTGTATGCAAATTCACAAATCTCAAAATGTAAACTTGTGTTATCATTTGGAATGCCATTCGCCGACCTGGTAGTGGTGCGGTTTGGGACGCTAAGCCAGCGACTCGAAGGTCACGGGTACGAATCCAGGCTGGGTCGTAGATGTTTGTTTGTGGATTTTAGAGACATAACAGCTAATGGACTCGAGACGGGCCGAAGTCTTTAGTTACTAAAATGACCAAAAAATGCAATTTTTGTGTGTGTGTGTTAAATCAGGAAATTGTTAATTTTTCCATTATTTATCCACACATTAACAGCTTGTTGAAATGTAGGGGAGCTCTACGCTCAAGCTATTTTGGACAGACCGATGTAACCCGTAATATTAGATTTGAATCTAAAGTATAATAATTTAACGAGTTTCAGTCAAACTTAGGACGTATATTTCTCCTCTCGGAAATGAAGTTTCAACCGCTTAGCTTTTTTTTTTCTCCTTCCCTAGGAGGGTGTTTAGATGTTGATATAGGGTCTTTATGATATATATGATATGTGGAAATTTGCAGAGTCAAGTAAAATTTGCGTAATTATCATGTCTTTATTCATTTTTATTTTGGTTTTCTTTAAGGTGAATATCCAGTGCGACCTCCTTCTGTAAGCACATTGACTTCAACCAGTTCTTCAATAACGTCAAGCATGCCAGATTCAGAAAGTAAGTTTTCTGTTTTGTTTTAACATCTTTTATGCAGTAGAATTTTGGATATATATATATATATAAGGTAAATTTACAAATGAAGGAGAAAAAAGTACATGTGTATATGTGTGATCTAATGCGAAAGTATTATCCTTTTTTCTCATTCGTTTGTAAATTTACCTTAAATTGCCTTCCCGGCTTTCCTTTGTACTAGTTTATATATATATATATATATATATATATATATATAGAGAGAGAGAGAGAGAGAGAGAGAGAGAGAGAGTTAGGTAGGTATTCATTCATTCATTCATTCATTCCTGGGAGCTTTCATTCAGGGCTTAAGAGAAGAAGTGAAATCCGGTCTAAACCTTCGTTTTTTTTTCTTGTCTTTCAACACAGATGTTTTCAAATCGTTTATCCCGTCGTTTTTGCAATCCCAGTAACCCACACTTTTACAAGATATTTTTTCGCGGATTAATTTTCCATTCTCGACTACTTTATCTGATTAAGTCTATACGCAGCTTTTCAACACCAAAAACCTGTACCAGTTCCATTTCCCAGCAGTACTTTGCGCATGCACGCCAGCTTGGATTTCTTATCTTAGCAGTTATTTTAATATGCGACTCTTCGTTCAACTGCTGAAGTTGAGTGTGTTTCATGTTATTTAGAGCTCGTCATACCTTTCTGTTCAATATATATGAATCGATGATTGCAGAAAGGACTTAAGTCCATAAAAGATGATTCCAAAAAACTGAAAGAAAATGTTTAGCCTTTCCTAGGTTGTATTAACATCGCAAGAAAGAAAGTAGCATTTCACACATCAGACTGTGGGTTCTTTCGGTGTTGACAAACGTATCTATCCTAAGGATTATGAGACTAAACTCAATTTCATTAAAAGTGGACTTAAGTCCTGTCTGCAATCATCGATTCATATGTACACGCAGCACACTAACTCATCTCTCTCTCTTCCATGTTAAAGATTATGAGCATCGACGTGACTCCATTATAATATTAAGTCTGCTTTAGAGTTACTTTCTTAAATTTGAAACATTCCGAAGCTCTCTCTGGTGATAACGATTGTGAAATACAACATTGTCTTTATAATCAAGTCTGTGATATGTGCAGAAATCTAAAACTTTTTTTATTATTATTATTATGTAGGACCTTTTGAAGAACTCCATCTCTCTGTGAATACCAATATGGCCACTGTTGTACGGGCAATGGCAAGACCAGATTCAGGGTTGGAAATAAGAGATCGAATGTGGTTAAAAATTACAATACCAAATGCATTTATAGGTAAGTTCTTTCAGGGTAGAGTGTTTGAGGGAAAGGAACATAAGTCACATCTTGTATATTTAGGTATTAAGGAAACTCTGATGTTCAGAACCTTTATTACTGTGAAATTTCTCTTATTTTGCATCTTGAGTTTATTGAATATATTTTAAGGCATTTAGGTAACTATGGCTCAAGCTATGGATGATTATGAGATGAATTGGTGGAATGAAGAAAGTGGGAGAAAACGGGAGCACGCCGAGAAAACCCACGCACACTGTGTTTGTCCACCACAAATCCCACATGGCATGAGCAGGGATCGATCCGACGTCCCCTAGCACCACAGGTGAGCGCTCTACCAATTGAGCCACCGTGGCCCTCTATTTTGCGTCTAAAGATACTTTCAGGAAGGGGAAAGGAAAATCTAATGGATTGTGTCACACTTCATAAATTCAGGATAACCATGTAGTCATTAATGTAAGTATTGCAATAAAGGTTATGAATTCAACCTAAAATAAATAATTCATTAAAGGTAAGATGTGTGTGTATGTATAAAAAAACAAAATTCCATATATCAAAACATCGTGTTTTCCTGCTTAAAATTGTCCTATTTAAAATTCCACATAGTTTTTCCAAACTATAAAAGGAAGAATCTAGACTTGGTTACATACGTACCTGTTTAGGATAAAGTTATAATAAAATGTGAATAATTAAAACACTAATTATAATTGTCCTAGTTGAATTTTGATGTAAACTAGAATTTGTAAGTGAAACGCTGCTACAACTAGCAGGACATTTAAGGTAAATGTACGCACATCAAACTGCCCTTAGCAGTATTAACGTGTGGTCAGCATATTCGTTTTAACGTGCATAATACGTATGTAG
Source organism: Lepisma saccharinum (assembly GCA_022664845.1). NCBI lineage: Eukaryota > Metazoa > Arthropoda > Insecta > Zygentoma > Lepismatidae > Lepisma > Lepisma saccharinum. The sequence goes on along the minus strand of JAGDQP010040112.1, from coordinate 10,074 downwards.
ATGTATCAAAGCTAAAATAACCTGTGTTCATTCCATTCCAAAAGTTCAAACTCTTCAGTGTAAATCACATTTTTAGATGTCGAGTTGTGATGATAATCATCAAAAGGCTTATTAGAATGTAGATGAGGAACTTTTTCTCTGTAATTAAATGTGTAATTAGTGCATTGGAAAATCTAAATGTTATTGTTGATACTGTTTTCTAGGTGCTGATATTGTGGATTGGTTGTACACACATGTTGAAGGTTTCCAGGATAGAAGAGATGCCAGAAAATATGCTTCCCATATGTTGAAAGCTGGTTTCATTCGTCACACGGTCAATAAAATTACGTTCTCTGAGCAGTGCTACTATGTTTTCGGTGATCTTTGTGGCAGTAAGTATCATTGGTATAGGGAATATTTTTTATCTTCGTGTTTCTTATCTACTAGATCCAAAATTGTACAGTTTAAAAATGATACAAGAGAATAGGTGTAACCGTCTCTCGTGCTGAGTGATGATTTTCGTGGTTATCCACTGTCCCCTTAAAATTTAATTTAAATATATACATAACTTTCTCTTCTAAAATTTGTTCTCAAAGTTTACTGCTGGATTACTAAGATGATAGTTCAGTTAGTCACATAGCAAATATTTCGTTGCTGTTTCAAATTAAGTTCCCTGATATATTATTACTTTAGTGAAAACTTCTTTTTTAATTCTTGAGAAAATTTCTGCTCAGCGTTTGGGCTTGACCCTTAAGAGGGCTTCTCGCTCCAACCCCACATTTTTAACATGGGGTTGGAGCGAGACGCCTTCTTATATAGCTACTGTACATACTAAGAAAGAACCAGGAGATAGGAAAGTTTGAGGGAAAAAATACCGAACTTGCCTATTGTAATCACAATGTGGAGGATACGCTTCAGGCAAGTTTGGTATTTGTTTCCTCAAACTTCCCATCTTCTCTCTCTTTTATATGTAGTAGCTCCAGCTGATGATGGCTTGAGAGTCAAGCCGAAACGTTGTGCAGGGATTTTCTGCAAAAAAATAACAGGGGAGTTGTTTACATACGTTATGATGTAGCATAGCGTATCGCTAGTTGTACTACAGCTACTTCTTTCGTATGCAGCGCGTTTATGTAGTTCCAATAGCTACAGATGAAAGTGATTTCAGATAAAGCTGACTTGGGTTTACAATCACCCCAGGTAGCATATATATTAAATAATTAGATTTTTTTTCTGTTGGAACCTTAAGGATAATCCAACAAAAGATGGCAGCACTACCTCTGTATATGTTTAATGTATTTTCACTGTTAGACGAAATTTAATTGCTTCTCCTACAAATTCAAGCCTAGAGAGTTCAAACTTTCAGGGAATTCAAGAGCTTCATTGTTATAGGTTTCGATATTCATAACAACAATGAAGCGATTTCAACAATAAAGGAAAATGAAAATAAAAAATCGGCATCGATCATGCTCTTGAATTAGTTATGAACTTACTTCCCTGAAAGTTTGAACTCTCTAGGCTTGAATTTATAGGGGCAGCAAGGAAATTTCGTGCAACGATAAGAATACATTAGACATGTTCGGAGATAGTGCTATCATCTTTTGTTGGAGATCGTTGCTTTAGATTATCCTTAAATTCCGATAGTTCAGATGCACAATTCTGATTTGAATAGTATTGCCAATTTGTTTCAGAAGCTAGTACGTAAGTTATCGTTTCTATTCTGTCTTCTCTTTGCTGACATTGAACGAGTTTTCTTACTTTTGTGTTTCTGGGGTGTTATAGTTGTCTGTATCATTGATATTAGTTATAAGTAATACATCATTCTTTCTCCTCTGTGGTAGATATGTCAGTGTTGAAGATCAGTGAAGACACAGTATCAGAAGCAGACAGAGATACGGTTGGTCCACTTCCTCCACCAAATGCACCTTCACCCTGGGGTGGTTCTCAGATGCCTTATTCGGGCACATTTTTACCGCATTCTGGCGGATACGCGCCAATGCCATTTAATTATACAAATGAACCTAGCATTTACGGTTATAATAGAGAAGAAAGTGTCCATAGTGGGTCAGGTAAGTGACAGCTTTTAGATATTTATTTCTTGCTTCCTTTCTGAATGTATTCTATATAAACAGTAAGGAAAAGTGTAACTCAATGTACCATACGAGAAATCTGGTTCTAATTATAATTCATAAGAGAAAATGCAAACCAACTACGGGTTTTCAGGTTTCTTGTTGAATATGAAACTATTTTGAAATTGCAATAGTGAAGAAATTGCATTATGCTTTGCAACAAAAATCTGTGTTGAAAAGGGTTGGGTTCAGTTACACCATCAGAAAATTGTCTTTAATTGAAAGTACTCATTATGTATTATATTTTTAACCGGTTTCTAGTAAAAATAACAGCTGATAAAGTTGGTTAATGCTATTATTACTGGGCGTGATATTGTGTAAAATTTCACATACTGCTTTCTAGAAGTGTGCGTTACAGCCACAATCGGTGAACATATCGTTACCGACCTTTGGTTGTCAGTCTAGAAGTGAGAAATTAAGTTAATTTTGTTGAATTTCGAAATCGTGAGAGAATTCCCTTCCCTTTAAGGAAATCTTTCAATAAAATAAAAAAATAAAAGTTATTGCCGACAATGATTTCATCAATGAAGGAATTTTCATGTTCTCAAATGTTTGTCACTTTTGCATCCAGTATCAATTTTCCTCTTTAAAGGTCATTTTTGAGAGGTGAAATAGTCTTTCCCTTGTTGATTATAAATGACTAAAGAACGGCATAGAGGAAGGGATTTTGGTCTTCATTGAAATATGTAAATAATTTTGAAATTGTTATTTTGCTTAAGGTGCAAACTAATTTAGAACAGTGACATAGTGTGGGCAGGTTCTTCTTTGTGGAATGTTCTCACATTAACAACATTTCTTCCATGTAATTAATTACGTTCTTTTAACTTGATAAAGCCTCGTACCAGACTTTGTTAATGTGAGAACATTCCACAAAGAAGCTGACCAACGTAAGTCACTGCTTAAATAATGTTTGTTCATCTGCATCTCTGTTCTGAACTACGGAACCGAGATTATAAACGTTCGGTTTGGTTTGAAGTGCTTTAACAGGGTGTCTACTACCACCCTGGAAAACCTGGAGAACCTGGAATACTCAGGGAGTTATGTATATGTGAAAAACTCAGGGAATACTCAGGGAAATCTATAATTATGAGGGAAACTTTCATAAATTCATGATGTGGACCTGTCCATAGTTGGTAAGAGAACTGCCTCGGCAAGACGGATGTCGAGGGTTTGATTTCCACTGCTGACCGGATTTTTTCAATGTGTTAAAATCCTCTGTTTTAAAGAAAGTCTCTCTCTCTCTTTTTTTTTTTTTTCATTTGTGAAATACCAATAATGTACAAGATGCTTAGACTGGGTGGTGCAGGTATTCAAAAAAATGTTCTTGCGTACTATTTACATGTTCCACTATGCTAAGAACTCAGGGAATTTAGATAAAATTATCATGGGAAACCTGGAAAACTCAGGGAATTTCATGTCCCAAATCTAGTAAGACACCATGTTTAATGTCTGCAGTAGAGTTATTCTGAAACTTTTTTAAATTAGCTTTAAGAGACACCCACCCCCTCATATAGACAGTTTTTGTTTTACATAAGGGGAAAGATATTATTGTAACGTAGTTTCACGACTATTTTCAGAATATGAATATGATCTCTTAAGAAAACAGTAGAAGTTTTATCCTGGTTTGTCACTAAACCCTAGTCATACGTAAAAACTAAAGTAGTGAATTAGAAAAGAAATTATACGAGGAAAAACAAAAATGCTAACGCACACACTAGAATACAGTGTATATACTAGCATTGCTAATTAAACAGAAAATTAATATAACTAATTAAATAACTTCAACATACCAGTTTCTTTCCATTCTAAACTTAAGAGAGATGATACGATACAGATAGATATCGTAAGTAATCTAATCTTTCTAACAACTTTTTAAAATCATAAATCGGTTTATTTCTTTAGTGATCGTGCTGTAATTTTTCCCGATGTGCAGATCAAACTCATGGCTTTCAGCAATTTTCGGTGGTGAACGCCTTGTAATGAATGTACAAAGTTCAGTTTTGTTTTCTGCTATTAGAACTTCCCATCTGTAATTTTTATGTTACTGACATAACGTGCTTGTCTGTTATTGCGTAATTATTGTAAATATATTAGGATTTCAAGATCGTTTTTGATGTAAATGTGTTTGTAGAATATTACGTTTAATTTAGTTAATTCATATTTTCTTCTTTTGACTTCTCTTCCGCATAAGGTTTTGTTTACTGCTTGACTATATTTGAAAACGCAAAATACCGTTTTAGTGAGGAAGTTAGCTAATAATATTACGTAAGGTTGCACAAAATAGGTTAATTTAATGATGCATTCTCGAAATGGTTTTGTAGTACATGTACATTGAGGGAAGAGTTATATAATGAGTACATTGATATTGTTTGTGAGTGATAATCTTTACATATAATACAGCTCAAGAGAGACTTGCGCATTTCGACAGTTTAACTGAAAGTAGAGTTCATTTAATTTCTTTCTGTTATTGAATTTTAAATATTGATGTTATTTCTTGTCGTTAAAGACGAAATATGCATCTCAATCGTTTCCATTTTCCTACACGAGGAAATTCTCTGCTTATAGAAGGAAAATCACTTTATTCAAAAGTACAGAATGAGTGTAAACTCATTATCTTAGTTTATGTTCTTTCAATTATCATGCAAGGTGATTTTAACGCTCACTGCTGTTAGCACTTTTATATTTCCTACTTGAAGCTGCAAAATCTCATGTTGCGTTTTACGACACACATGTGTTTTACACAGAGTTGTAAAAAGAGTACAGAACTTCAAATCCTTTTCAGATTAGAGTAAGGTACTATTGACGCTTTCAAGCAGCTGTGGGTGTACGCAGTCTTTCTTGTACTGTTGTTTTAGAGTTAATCTTACCTTTACGTTCTGCTTACTTGCTTATACCAGCTTCTTGCACAGCTTAAGCACACTTTCGCGAATGGAGGCAATATAGAATTTTTTTTCTGCTACTAAGATGAATAGATTTCATTACACATGCAATAGGAGTGTTATAGATTTTGCTGTGTTTTTTCACGTAAACTTTTAGGAAAGAAGTTGAATAAATTTAGGGATCATTGAGAGGGGAGAATGATGAAATGGATATAAAAATAAGCAGCCCAGAACAATGGAGAAACTTTCGCCCTTAGAGTTAAGATATAACGTCTGAAAAAAGGGAAACCGCTAAGTCTAGTACAAGCGCTACTGAAAGTGGCATACAGCTTCCACGAAAAATTGTGTCTGTGGTGTATCGTTTCCCATTATTAAATTATATCCAGAGACTAGAAGATCCTTATTCATTGATGGCCTCAACTTACGCTTCATCACAAACATTTTACTTTACAATATATGGGATACAAAAACCCGATTATATCTTCATATCCTGCTCAACTTTTAATTATATGAATTTTGAAAAATAAGTATCTTGATTAGTGCTAAAAATTTCTCTCTTTTTCCAAGTATCAAACTTTTCGTACAATCAGTGAGTAGAAGTTTCCAATGCAAAATTCTGACACTCAAGTTTCATGACCATATTGCAGGATGTCGCGTATAGGTTAGAATTACTTGCCGACCGAGGTAGTCGTGTGGTCTGAGGCGTTAGGTCAGCTTCTCCAAGGTCACGGGTTCGAATCTCGCCTGGGGAATGGATGTTTGTGGATTTAAACAAGCATTGCACTCGTATAATCGTGACGGGCCGAAGTCAAAACTGGCTAAAAGGCCCTTATAATATTAAGTTTACCGAAGTTGAAGGTTTGAATTACCTGAAAGATTATAGAAAATCGCTATGATCGATCGTCGTACATTTATAAACCGTACATAATTTTACATTACAATATTTTCAGATGAAAACACTGGACGTAAATCAGTTCTTACTTGGGCATATGAAATTGGTACTTTTATTAAAGTAATAAGCTAATGTTCACTAAAAAGGCTATTGCAGTGGAAAAGCTAGTATCCAAATTTCGGAAAGAGCGTGTTATAGGTGAATCTAAAAAAAATATTACTTGTGTGCTTTTAATGAAATATGATTTGTGTGTATATAAATAATTTCCATTTAATTTTGTGAGATTAAGAACCTCAGAACACTTAAATCTTTTCAGGTGAAGTGCAGAACGTAAATAATTAGTTCGTAGATTGTCATTCGGTCGTAGCTTAATTTTTGTCAGTTTGGGAGTTTGATGATCACTTAGTGGAAATTAATTTCCATTCCATAGGTGGCAGTAGTAATGGTTCAGAGCATCAAAAGGAGGCCCCAGAAGTGAAGGCTGGAAGTCCTGCGGGTAGCGCTAGTGAGAGTGAGGCAGGGTCCCGCCATAGTAGCAGACGATCGCGCTCAAGTGGTTCAGAACAAAGTGCCTCCACAGCACAGCACCCACTTCAGCAAGTGGCACAGGACCTTTCTGGTAGTAGGCAGTCCTTCCGGATGGCCATGGGCAATCCATGCGAATTTTTTGTTGATGTGATGTGAACTCACTTTGGTTAGTTGTTTTATCGTGTCCCCTATTTGTTTTAGGAATTATTTTATTACACTAACCTTATATTATGTTTTTATAATATATAATATTTTTTCTTGAAGTTTATTTTCATTATAGTTTTGTTTCTTCCTTATTTTTAAGTTATACATATAATTTCACCTTCTATTGTTTTATTACCGTTATTTGATGATAATTTTTATTTATTTACATTTCAGTTTAATTTTGGAAAACGTGTTAATTGGAACAATACCAAAGACTTTTTGATATCTTTCTGTCTAGAGTGAGTGTGCTGAGTTTACTGCACCACAAAATTTTATTATTTCGCATGAATTGTCTTGCATATGTTTTAAATTTCACACTTTTGTATTCTTAGTTTTTATTTACTTGCCAAAAATCACAACGTTGTTTTGTAATAAATCGAATTAAGCTTCTTTCATCACTATCATTGGTTAGAAACGACGGTATTTCAACCGTATTTTTGAACTCGTCTAATCTTTGTTTTCTTATGTAAAAGGTTAGCCACATTGTTCATAATCCTTTATACTCAGCTCCTTCATTGATCTTTGTTGAATACTACTGTAAGTATTACCGAGCCGCCGTAACTCAGTGGTAGAGCGTTAACGTAGCATTCGGAAGATCGTGGGTTCGATCCCAGCGGCCGACCATCCTGACAGGTTTTTCCAGAGGTTTTCCTCAGTCACACCAGGCAAATTCTGGGATGGCACCTTCAACATAGGCCCTGGCCGACACCTTCCCGAATCCTTTCCCCTCCCTTATCCAGGCTTGAGCTTTAGATGCCTAAAGGCCATAAATAAAGTTCAATTATTGCAAGTATTTTACAATATCTGGTCAGATAAAGTAGTAGAAGGGCAAACGAGGTAGGTGGAGCTTAAACCGATAAAGGATCGGTTTACGTATTGGATGCTCGACATTGAAGCAGTGAATTACAGACGTAATGGTGAAGTATGCTTTGGTGTGCTCATATTTTCATATCCGTACACCAAAATAACTCAAAAATAAATAATAAAAAACTTCTTAAATACATGCTTGTCTTAAACAGTTCCTACAAAAAAGTAAAAAATAATTTTGTGTATGCATCACTAAAAAGAAATGCATGAGGCGCGCCAATTCAAGAAATTATAAAGTGACTGTATATGAGAGAGCGCCTCATGCTTTTCTTTTCAGTCATGCATAAACACAATTATTTTTTACTTTCTAGTACGAATTAAGAAAAGTATGTCTTTAAAAAGTTTATTATTATTATTTTTTCTCTGAGCAAAGAGAGTGACATTAGTGGTTTTGTCGTGTTGCAACATGCTCCTCAATCCGGCTCTTGTTTACCCTTCTTTGATTTCTTTTTTAAGAATTCGGGAACGGAAACATTTGTGTCCCATTGTACAGGATTCTCTAATGGTATAATTGTAATGTGACCGCTCGTTAATACCAAGTTCCCGCTGCTTGCGTTTCTGTTCTTCTAGTTCTTTTGAATTTAACAGTTGGGTTGTCATTAGGAATTGACCTGATAAATGACTGGCGTTTTGTTTCTGGTTCAGTCCAATAGATCTGCGTCTTACCACCTTTCTTACCCAGCGACCGTAGCTCAGTTGGTTAGCTTCACATTCGGAGGTCCTGGATTCGATACCAACTTCTGCCCATCCTTACAGGATTTTCCTCCGGCAATTCCGGGGTGGTACCTTCAACAGAGGCCGAGGCCATCTTTACGCATCCTTTTCCCTATCCTACCCCGGCCTAAGCCATAGATGCGTAAAGGCCATAAATAATTTAAAATTCATCACCTTCCACTATGTCATAAATGTAACGGTGAACACCTTTGTTTAATCTTTGCAGCATTTCCCGGCACAGTTCCATCCGTGAGACTATTTCACACAAGGGAACGACATTTTCCTGAAACGAAAGTAGCTGTGCAGGATGTTGACACACCTGGTGACTTGTTCGTTAGAGCCCCTTTAATGTCTTCATATGTTATTTCACGATCATCGCGTTTTGGAATTTATTTGTGGCCTGTTGGAATCTTAGGTCGGGTTAGGGTGGGGAAGAATATGTTGAAGGTAGTCAGCCAGGGCCAAGTTAGTAGGTACCATCCCGGATTTGCCTGGTGTGACTGAGGAAAAAGTCAAAATAGGATCGTTCCCATGCCAACGCTATACCAACTGAGCTACGACCACTCGGTGATCATCTCATGTAATTTTATCAGCATGTGCCACGTTTTTCCTTAGTTACTTTGGTGAAATTCTTCATCATTAAATGAAGTTCGTTCCTCCTCAAGCTCCGAGAACCAGGTAAATGCAATACATCTTTGGCCCCGCTCAAGGATGCACCAACAAAAATTGGTTACGTAAGATTGAAAGAAGGAAATTACAGATATGTGAAAAAAGCAGTGTGTGGAAGAGAACTTGTATGTCTTCTTTTTTGTCTTCCAGCTATTTTAATGTTGCCGGTTCGTATCGTACATACGAGTATCAGCGAATATTTGAATATTAAGCATTACTAAATAGAAAAGCACGATAGCTTCCTAATATTGTTAGATCAACAGAAATGTTTTCTTTGTACTTAATAATATGGAACCTATAGTTTATAATCACAGTAATCTGATAAAACATAATTGACTGTAAATTAGTAAATTGTTTACCAATGGTAAAATTAATAAAGATGACTAATTTCGGTATCCTGTGTGAACACAAATGGTTTGGAGCCCACGTTAAATTGTAGGTCCCGATCTTCATCCGGTTGATGGTAATGGCAAATCATAATCGGTTCACTTTTCCCAGGCACCTTCGAGTCAGGACCTGCCTTCGGGCAGAACACCCATCATCATCATCCATTGACTGTCTATGCGAAATTGAATTTTGTTAATGTTGCCAGGTCGTATATATGGATATAAGTGAATTTGTGTATGTTAAGAAATTTCATATGTTCAATCAATTTTCGTTGGTGCGTCCTTCAGAATGGGAACAGGATGTATAAAATGTTTAGACATATACGGATGTAATTTCTAATTTGGAGACCTTCAAACAAGTAAGTATAATATACTCCTTCATAGCTCGTGTGTTCCCATCTTTAGGAGTTCTGTTCGCATTTGTTAAACATGTATAAACCATTTTTCTTACGTCTCCATGCCGTCCTTGTTTACTGTATTTCATTAATGTTTAAGATGTGCCTTCTACTCTTGCAGTGAGACTGCAAACAGTAAGAGATGTGCTTAAGTGTTTTAAGTGTCTTTTATATTTCATGACTGCGTATCTGTCACATTCGTCCACTCCATCTAAGCATGCTCAATATGCAGTTGGCTAATTTAGTGCTTTATTTTTATATATATCTGGTGTAGTAAAAAGTAATCCATTATTTTTGCATGACATTGAAGGCTTGACTTACCATAGTTAGAATGATCCGATTTAGGTCACATATGCGCCGTTTTGTTCGATAACGTGTTGCCATTTGGAAGGTAATATGATGCCTCTCTCATAGAAGCCCTTGTCCCTATTGGCA
>JAGDQP010040111.1:0-17423 GCA_022664845.1 Lepisma saccharinum | reverse complement strand
TTCGGCTTCGATGACCGAGATAGAGAAGGAGATGGGAGGACAAGAGGTCAGTGTGGAAGTTTCCGCGGGGAGAAAATCGTCGCTTTGTAAAATACAAAAGCAACAGAATAAAAGGAGACGCTTTGTGACGTCATAAAAGCAAAGGAAATCCGTTACAATGAAACCGAATGAATAATCGTTGGAAAACAGAGTCTCGAAACATTCGAGATATTCAAATAATCGAATTAATCGATTATAACTATTCGATTATGCCCATCACTAGGTTCCGCTACGTTTCGGCGCAGGCTACGTTTTGGCGCTACCGTTTTGGCGCCGGTTCAGTTCGGCGCCAAAGTGAGGAAAACGGAAATTATTAACATACCTTATGACATAGTGATGTACTTTATACTTGTACTGTCCTCTGACGACAATTGATGATCAATGAAGTACTTAAAACAGTATTTCTTGTACTCTGCATCTAACTCCTTCAGACAAAGTTTTGAAGCATTATTTAAGTTTGCACGGTCTGAGCCAAAGATGCCTAAATGACATGTGGCTGGAACTTGTCTGTTATGTACAAGGGCGCTAATAAGATATATTGCTTTTCTAATTTAAATATAAAGTTTTGTACATTTTTAACGCAAGAACTTTTACTTTTGCTAAGCCTAAACAAGAAATGCATAAGATGGGGTAAGTAGTGAATATTCGAGATGAAAAAAAATCGTCAATAAAGTCATTTTTGGGACTGCTCTTGACAGAGTTATCAAGCATTAGTTAAGTTTTCATGCTTTGAGCTAAAGATGCCTAAGGGCCACAAGAGGACAAGAAGTTTATCTCTTGTACAAGGGTGCTAGTAAGATGGAGGTTGCATTCGTAATATAAATAGACAAACTAGTTACAATGATAGTTCGTTCATGTTCAAAATTTAAATTTAGACAAAAAAAGAGTATTGGGACTGAATTTGCCAAAGTTTTGGAGCATTATTAAAGTATCCTGTCTGAGCCAAATATGCCTAACGGCCACAAGAGGACAGGATGTTTCTCTCGTGTACATGGGTGCTAATGATTTGGAGGTTCCATTCGTAATATAAATAGAGAAATTAGTTAAAATGGTAGTTTAACATCGACCTGAGATTAGACTTCAACCTCGACTTCGCCGTCGGACTTGAACTTCGACCTCGAACCTTGCAGTTTAACATGACATCCCTATGTTTTATATGTATATATAAATTGTTCCAAAGGTATGCAGAATGCATTGTAATTAAATATGAAACTTATTTTCTTAGAATATAAAATAATAAATTGCGCCATTACGAAATTACAAGTAGCGCTCCTGAATCCTGTTTCTCTGCTCCTCACTAGTTACATCCCTGCTTTAGCTCTGCCTGTTTGTATTGTAAATAAATAAATAAATTCATTTTCCGCCGAAAAATACACTTCATAATAAAAATAATTAAAATAAAAATATTATATTTTTCAATTACTTACTGAAGAATAAACGTCTCATTGCATCTCTTCCATGAAAGCAGCCCCTGGATCTGTTCTGTATAGTGGTTTAAAGGCCGGAAAAAAACCCGGAAGTTTAGAGAAAAAACAGGAAAAATTGTTTGTTTTTTTGCCTTTTCACCTCCAATATCCACTGTTTAACACACCTAATGCATTCAATCGGATGATCTTATGTTAAAAAATGTACAAAACACTTGCAATTTACATTAGGAATGCACTATATGTAATTAGCACCCTTTTACATGAGAGAAACGTTCTGTTCCCTTCTGGCTCTTAGGCATCTTTGTCTCACACCCAGAAAACATACATTTTGCTTCAAAACTTTCTCAGACGCGGTCCCATTGCGTATTTTTTCTATATGTATGTTTTGAACATCAACTAATCTTTTAACTATTTCATTGATCATAAAATGTTGTCCGGGACCCCGTAAAAGTAAAAAAAAAACGTTCTTTTCCTAAGTAGCACGAAAAATTGAATAAAAACAAACGTTTTTTTTTCTGTTTTCCTGCGACCAATTTCTCCCGATTTTTAAAAACACTACGTCTGTCGCATCTTATGGACCAAGTTTTTAATACTTCTTTAATACAATAGTTTCCTGGTGTGATTCTTAGGTAAAGCTCTGGCGCCGAAACGTTACTGCGCCGAACTGATCGGGTCCCAAGCATGTGGGGGGGACCCGATCAGTTCGGCGCCTCCGTTTCGGCGCTACCGGTTCGGCGCCGTCGTTTTGGCGCCGCCGGTTCGGCGCAGTAACGTTTCGGCGCCGTACGTTTCGACGCCAGAGCTTTACCTAAGAATCACACCAGGGAAACTATTGTATTAAAGAGGTATTAAAAACTTGGTCCATAAGATGCGACAGACGTAGTGTTTTAAAAAAACGGGAAAAACTGGTCGCCGGAAAAAAACGTTTGTTTTTATTCAATTTTTCGTGCCACTTAGAAAAAGAACCTTTTTTTTTTTTACTTTTACGGGGTCCCTGACAACATTTTATGATCAATCAAATAGTTAAAAGGTTAGTTGATGTTCAAAACATACATATAGAAAAAAAATACACAATGGGACCGCGTCTGACAAAGGTTTGAAGCAAAATGTATGTTTTCTGGGTCTGAGACAAAGCTGCCTAAGGGTCAGAAGGGAACAGAACGTTTCTCTCATGTACAAGGGTGCGAATGACATATATTGAATTCCTAATGTAAATTACAAGTGTTTTGTACATTTTTGAACATAAGATCATCCGATTGAATGCATTAGGTGTATTAAGTAGTGGATATTGGAAATGAAAAGGCAAAAAAAAAAAACAATTTCGTCAGTAAAACCACGGTTTTTTTTTACTTCGTGGGAAAAAAACGTTTTTTTTTAAACTTCCGTTTTTCCCGGCCTTTAAAACACTATACAGAACAGATCCAGGGGCTGCTTTCACGGAAGAGATGCAATGAGACGTTTATACTTCAGTAAGTAATTGAAAAATATAATATTTTTACTTAAATGATTTTAATTATGAATTGTTTTTTTCGGTGGAAAATGAATTTATTTATCTATTTCCAACATAAACAGGCTGAGCTACAGCAGGGACGTAACTAATGAGGAGCAGAGAAACAGGATTCAGGAGCGCTACTCGTAATTTCGTAATGGCGCAATTTCGCAATTTATTATAATTAATATGAATTCTGCATACCTTTGGAACAATTTATATATACATATAAAACAGATAGGAACGTCATGTTAAACTGCAGGGTTCGAGGTCGAGGTTGAAGTCTAATCTCAGGTCCGGGTCCGCTACGTTTCGGCGCCGCCGTTTCGGCGCAGGCTACGTTTTGGCGCTACCGTTTCGGCGCCAAAGTGAGGAAAACGGAAATTATTAACATATATGACATAGTAATGTACTTTATACTTTTACTGTCCTCTGACGACAATTGATGATCAATGAAGTACTTAAAACATGATTTCTTGTACTCTGCTTCAAACAGTTTTGAAGCATTGTTTATGTTGCACGGTCTGAGCCAAAGATGCCTAAATGACTTAAGTGGCTGGAACTTGTCTGTTATGTACAAGGGCGCCAATAAGATATATTGCTTTTCTAATTTAAATATAAAGTTTTTTTGTAGATTTTTAACGTAAGAACTTTTACTTTTGCTAAACCTAAATAAGAAATGCATAAGATGTGGTAAGTAGTGAATATTCGAGATGAAAAAAATTCGTCAACAAAGTCATTTTTGGGACTGCTCTTGACAGTTATGAAGCATTATTTAAGTTTTCATGTTTTGGGCTAAAGATGCCTAAGGGCCATAAGAGGACAGGATGTTTCTCTCGTGTACATTTTTACCGTAAGGATCTCCACTTTTGCTAAACCTAAATAAGAAATACAAGGTGTGCTAAGTAGTGAATATTCGAGATGAATAGAAAATCGTGAATAAAGTCACTTTTTGGGACTGCTTCTGACAAAGTTTGGAAGCATTATTTGTTTTCACGGTTCATTATTTGAGCTAAAGATGCCTAAGGGTTACAAGAGGACAAGAAGTTTATCTCGTGTACAACGGTTCTAATGAGATGGAGGTTGCATTCGTAATATAAATAGACAAATTAATTACAATGATAGTTCGTTCATGTTCAGAATATAAATTTAGACAAAAAAGGGTATTGGGACTGAATTTGACAAAGTTTTGGAGCATTATTAAAGTATCCTGTCTGAGCCAAATATGCCTAAGGGCCACAAGAGGACAGGATGTTTCTCTCATGTACAAGGGTGCTAAAGATTTGGAGGTTCCATTCGTAATATAAATAGAGAAATTAGTTAAAATGGTAGTTTAACCTCGACCTGAGATTAGACTTCAACCTCGACTTCGCCGTCGGACTTGAACCTTGCAGTTTAACATGACTTTCCTATCTGTTTTATATGTATATATAAATTGTTCCAAAGGTGTGCAGAATGCATTGTAATTAAATATGAAACTTATTTTCTTTGAATATAAAATAATAAATTGCGAAATTGGACCATTACGAAATTACGAGTAGCGCTCCTGAATCCTGTTTCTCTGCTCCGTCCCTGCTGTAGCTCAGCCTGTTTATGTTGGAAATAAATAAATAAATTCATTTTCCGCCGAAAAAAACACTTCATAATTAAAATCATTTAAATAAAAATATGATACTTTCAATTACTTATTGAAGTAGGCCTATAAACGTCTCATTGCATCTCTTCCATGAAAGCAGCCCCTGGATTTGATTTGATTTTGATTTGATTTGATTTGATTTATTGCGTTCCTTAGACCAATACATTGTACTCATTTGCACATATGGTATAGAACATGTCCATAATAAGAATACATATTTTCTTAAATTACATAGAATACATAGAAAATTGTTTTGTAGCAGTTTTTCGACATAATTCACTTTCATTATCACCTATTTTCTTTACCCTTATAATATTTAGTCTTGCAAGTACTCATCAACTGTATAGTAAGTTTTGTTTGTCAACATTTTCCTAACTTCACGACAAAATATATTGATATCCTTAATATTTTTTAAAGTTTGTGGCAATTTATTGTATAGGGCTATACCGAAGTAATGCGGTGATCTTTCGAAAATTTTTGTTCTGTGGGACATTTGTCTAAGATCATTTTTCATTCTTGTGTCGTGTCTATGTATATCAGAGTGTGTAGTGTAGCCATCAAGGTTACTTTTTATCAGCCTTAACACCTCGTATATGTACAAACATGGAACTGTTAGCAAATTTAATTTCTTGAAAATTTGTCTGCAGCTCGCACGTAAATGTGTGTGTGTAATGATTCGAATAACTTTTTTTTGTAGTCTAAAAACTGTCAATAGCCCACTTGAGGATCCCCAAAAGAGAATACCATATTTTGCTCTCGAATAAAATGTACCATAATATAAGGATATCAATGCCTTTTTATTTAGAACAGTTGAGAGAGATCTTATTAAGAAGATATTAGTTGATAGTGTACGACATAAATTTGTTATATGCGTTTTCCAACTTAGTTTGTTGTCAATATATAGCCCTAAAAACTTAGTACTTGAGACACATTCTGTGGTGGTGTTACTTATGGTTAATTTGGGATAAGCTGGGACAGCAGTATACGAAGGAAAGAAAAAAAGACAATTAGTTTTATTGGCATTTAGGATTAAATTATTATGATAGAACCATTTTTCAAGTTTATTGGAAGCAGCATTTATGTTATCTTGCAGTTCTGAAGCATTACTGCCTTTAATTAGGATGTTGGTATCATCAGCATACAAGACCATAGTCCCTTGGTCAATATGTGATGGAAGATCATTTATGTATATCAGGAAAAGTAACGGACCCAGAACTGATCCTTGAGGAACACCTAAATTGACAAGGGAGGGTTTGGATGATATTTTTTGTTTATGCATGTTTTGATCCGTGTATGTGAGTTCAACATACTGATGTCGATTTTTTAAATACGATGAAAACCATTCATTAGTAGTTCCGCGTATCCCATAGGAAGACAATTTCGATAAAAGTAGTGAATGATTAACACAATCGAAGGCTTTGCTTAAATCACAACATATTGAAAATGGATATGATTTACTGTCAATAGCAGATACTATTTCTTGTATGTAACTTAAGATAGCAGTAGTAGTAGATCTATTTTTTAGAAATCCATGTTGTGAGTTAGAAATAATTTTGTTTTGTTCCAGATGGGATAATAGTCTTTTTTTCATAATACTTTCGATAATTTTGGAAAATTTAGATGAGAGTGATATGGGTCGATAATTTTCACAATTACGTTTGTCCCCTTTTTTATGTAGTGGCCTGATTAGTGACCACTTTAAATTTTCTGGAAATTGCCCATGATTAAATGATGCATTAATTAAATCAGACAATGGCGTAGCAATAGCATGTATACATCTCTTTATTACAAACTCAGGTATTTCATCAGGCCCTGCAGAACTACGGTTTTTAAATTTATTTACGATAGCAATTATTTCATAAGGATCTGTGGGTGTAAGAAAGAAGGAATTTGAGACATGTGGTATTGGATGGGGCTCGTCTATAAACATTGCAGCATTTGGCCTTGCATTAAGGAGTTTATCTACAACATTGTTGAAGAAAGAGTTGAATATCTCTGCAATTGCATGTGGGTCATTGCAGATCTGATTATTTTCTGTTTTATGTTCTATATTTCCTGAAGCTTTATTGCTCATATTGGTTTCCTGTTTTATCAAGTTCCACGCCATTTTTGTTTTATTATCTGCTTTATTTATCAGGTTGTCATAATAGGAACTTTTTGCTTGCTTTATGACCTTTCTACAAATCTTCTTGTAATTTTTAAAATACTCAATAAATTTTATGTCAGTAGTTTGTTTGCTTATTAAATTGAGTGTTTTCATTTTTTGACATGATCTTCTAATGCCATTTGTGATCCATTTATTTCGCCTTTTATGGTTTACTCGTACGGTTATATGTGGGAAACATTGGTCGAACCGTAATTTGAATTTAGTTAGGAACAGTTTAAACATTTCATCAACTGAAATATACTCAGTTGCAAATATGCTTGACCAGTCTTCCATTTCTAAGCACTCAATAAAACTGTGAATATTGTTTTCTCTGAAATCTCTCTTTTTTATTTTCATAGTATGACTTTTTGAAGTAAAAAAGTTTTGAATCGTGATAACTTGTCCTAAATGGCTGTTAAGTCCGAGGTTTAATATTTCCGATGTGTATATATTTGGTTTGATGTTCGTGATAATATTGTCAATTGTTGAACACGATGTTTTTGTGAAGTGTGTGGGTGATATTATTGTCGCAGTTAAATTGAAAGAACTTAGGAGATTCAAAAACATTTCGCGTTTTTTGCTTGGTGTTTGTAAATCTATGTTAAAATCACCGCATATTATAATTGAGGGATACTTCCGACTTAATTTACTTAACAACAGTTCCGTATTACGTAGAAAAATATCGACGTCTGAGTCAGGAGTGCGATAGATAACTAATAAGGCTAAATTTACTTCAGAGCCTTCTATAATAGTTGCAGTGTATTCAAAATGTTTCTCAACACATTTTATGCTATCTATTAACTTGCACTGGGTAGATTTTATGTGTTTTTTTACAAATATACAAACGCCTCCATTTTTTATATTACTTCTACAATATTTTGCTACAATTTTATATCCATTAATAACAAATAACTCATTTTCTGCCAGCCAGTGTTCAGATAAACAAAGGATATCGGCTGGCATTGTTTCGGTAATTACCTCAAGTACAATTTGTTTGTTTCTTAAGGATTGAATATTTTGGTGAACCACTGTGAGATTGTTTCTGTACCTTGTGTTCTTGTTATTAGCTATTACCACATCATGCTTGGGTATAAAAAATCGTCATTGAAATATCTTGGTGGTTTCCTTATTCTAGTACTTCTTCCTGTATGTGTCGATTTATCACTTCCTGAATCTAAGGGATTAATTCCGCAATCATTATTAATGGTTTCATTACCTACAACACCTTCCAATGATTTTTCACTATTATTGCTATTTACATAATTTTGACGCTCTGCTAAAGAATTGTTCAAATCAGGATTTAGCCCCTGCAGATGTACAGATACAACCTGCTCCGATATAGCATTGTTACCATCAACATCGCTATGGTGCTGAGTCTCACCATTTACTTCAACACCAGGATCCATAAAACTTCCCTCCCCGCACAAGATCGACCCATTTGCACTGCAATTATCCCTGTTGGGACCTACTTCCTGCTGTGATTTGTTCATTAACCCAATTATCCCCCGGCATAGTTCTCTTTTGCCTCTCTTGTTTAGATGTAGGCCATGTTGTGTGTATTTTGATCTATGCATTGAATGTGTATCAAATATACTCACATTTTTATATTTGTTACATAATTGGGGAAGTTGCATATTTACATTCTCTATTTCTTTATTCACACAAGAACTATCACTCAAATCGTATCTGTGTGGAACATTACACACAATGACGTTCGTGTGTTGCAAATATGGCAAGATAACATTTAGAGTATGAATTACCTCATGTGATTGGTTTCTCGAAACGTCGTTTGTACCACCTATAATTACTACAAAATCACTTTTTGTGGCTTTGCTGCAATCCTGAATTACATTTCTTGTCACTTCTGAAATTGTCGCATTGGGCTTAACTATACCTGTTACACATACTTTGTCCAGGCGATTAACTAGTACAGATGCACATCCCCGCCCATGACTGTCAGCATAAAAAGAAACAGAAGATACGGATTTGCTACTATCATTGGGACATACTTGGGGTATGGCTTCTTTCACCATGTAAGTTGAACTTTTACTATTACTTTGCTCATTATCATCTTTGAATGGCACCTTGTAGCTTGCATCACTACCTGTACTTTGAAAGTGATCCAACGGTTCGAATTTATTGCTTGTTGGTGTCTTGAATAACTTCTCTGTAGTGTTCTGGGGCATTTTGTCAGTTCTGGTTCGATTCAACCCCTTTCTAGCTACTTCAACCCAGGTTTGAGCTTGTTTACCAGATAGAGTACTTTGGCTTGCTTCACAGTTATTTTCAAATCCATTACGAAGCAATTCTACAATTTTCTCTAAAGTTTTTACCTCATCTTTAAGTTTTTTGAGATCGCTTTGCAGTAGAGAACAAGAACTACACGAATTACCTGGAATGTTGGGGAGTAAAGGATACATTGCTATAATTAAGTTTCTGATAATTGTTAAATTCACTTAAAACACGGAAACTACCTGAGGCCACAATTCATTCGGATATGTTCAACATTAATTCATTCGAAATATTGGCTAATAATATTTTCATAACAAATACCCACCAAATATAAAAATTTGGTCAATGATAAATCATTTTTTTTTTTTTTTTGCTGGTCGAACTTTTCATAGAATCATTCGAGATGTCATGAATACCCAGTGCTGTGAAAAGAGCTTCCTGTGTAAGAAGCTTTTGCAAATGGCGTCCTGTTAGTTACCAAAATTCAGCACTAAAACCTATTTATTTATCACTTGTATGCACTAAAATCATCACATCTAAATTCAAAGAACTTCCACTATTACCAATAAATTTTGAAACAAAAACTGTAGGCTAGTTAAGCCTCTTTCTCACGAAATGGCGGAAAATCAATCCAGTTGGTTCACTTCTCAAGGATTGTTTACATTTCAATTAATGCACTAAATCTTGCTCAACCAACACAAAATAATGAATATGTACACTGTCACTGTAAGCACTATATATTCACGCACCCTGGTATATATAATATATAATATTTCTTGTAGAAATTCCGGTCAAGAAACCACATTACTGAGGAGCACGAATCCAACTCTCACGTATACAAGCTGACGTAACTTCTGTTCTGTATAGTGTTTTAAAGGCCGGGAAAAAACCGCAAGTTTTGAAAATAAACCAGCAAAAATTGTTTTTCTCCACGAAGTAAAGAAAACGTGGTTTTATTGACGGATTTTTTTTTCCTTTTCATCTCAAATATCCACTACTTAACACACCTAATGCATTCAATCGGATGATTTTATGTTACAAAATGTACAAAACACTTGCAATTTACATTTGGACTGCAATATATGTCATTGGCACCCTTGTACATGAGAGAAACGTTCTGTTCCCTTCTGGCCCTTAGGCATCTTTGTCTCAGACCCAGAGAACATACATTTTGCTTCAAAACTTTGTGAGACGCGGTCCCATTGTGTATGTTTTTCTATATGTATGTTTTGAACATCAACTAACCTTTTAACTATTTCATTGATCATAAAATGTTTACTTTTACCCCGTAAAAGTAAAAAAAAAAACGTTCTTTTCCTAAGTAGCACGAAAAATTGAATAAAAACAAACGTTTTTTTCCGGCGACTATTTTTTCCCGTTTTTTTTAAAGCACTACGTCTGTCGCATCTTATGGACCAAGTTTTTAATACCGCTTTAATACAATAGTTTTCCTGGTGTGATTCTTAGGTAAAGCTCTGGCGCCGAAACGTACGGCGCCGAAACGTTACTGCGCCGAACCGGCGGCGCCAAAACGGTGGCGCCGAAACGGAGGCGCCGAACTGATCGGGTCCCCCCGCATGTGGGAGATAGGGAAATTGTAGCACCATCTAGCGAGCAGGAGTCAAACTTTTAAATTTCACTGTTTTAAATATGGAAGTTCCTGAGTTGTTTAATTAAATTTAAATAACCTAGCCTAATCCATCCCAAAACTTTATCTTTACCTTCCCCGTTTCAAAAACACGTCCACTTTTTGTATTAGTCCAAGTCATTACATTTTGACTACATTATTCACAAAAAAAAAGAAATATGTACCGGTAACTAATAAAGTGAACTTATACCGTTATTTTGCACACTAATGTGGGCATTTTAATAAGTAACAATTTATGCTAGTTCCTTAAAGTACCAATATTGTTAAAAATGAGTATGCGCAAATGTCACTGGTACACTATCTAAATATATATTTTCTAATTAGCATATAAGCCGGGTTTGAAACCGAGTTCCCGCCGGCCCAAGTAAATATATAAATTGCAAAGTGTGCAAATAATTCGGTTACACCTTCCATGGGATAACTTACGTGGAATGTATCTTTATTTCTGTCAAACAAACTTCGCAAGTGTTAAAACATTTTGTTGCCCAAGCCATTTTTGTGTTTGACTTCCCCCAGGGTACGTGTACAATGCGCGTAATGACTTCTATCTACTCGCAATGACATTAACTTCTCTCCTATAGTTATTTAATTTTTATTGATTCTTTCACATGGATATTTGTGTTTATTTTGTAAGAGTGAAAATAGTCATTTCAATTTGGCTGTCATTATGTATGTGCAGGTGTAGCTTGGTATAAAATCAGTAATAGGTATGGTTTGTGACATTTACCCTTTACTTCCTGTGTGGCCCAGTTGTCAGTAGCAATAAGTACATTTTGCGGCATTAATTTTTAATTCTGATATAATATTAATACGTCATTACCAGTGACAGTATTCTGCGTTTTTCATATTAATTTTAGTTCTTTTTTCTTGTCATTTTTAAACCATGAAGTGTATAGTATGAATAAGGATAATTGTCTTAATGTTCTCTCATTAATTTTAGTAATCTGGTCTTCAATTTTACTTGTGCTGAAGTCTATTATTTACTTTATGGTTTATCTAAGGTGAAAATATTTTTCTGTGCCCAGCTCAGGACTCATTTGGCGGGGCGTAATATACTAAAATATGGCGTCCACTATGTATTACTACAGCAGAAGAAAGAGGCACGATAGACTATTGGTGGGGCACTGATGATGGTAGGGAAGATCCAATATAACAGCAATATGCCAATTTCTGCTTCAAGTTCCCACCACCGTTGGCGCTCTATCTTCCATATTCTCTTTGTGTCGAGAAGTCTGCTTTAGGCAGTTGTGCCAACTGTTAATATTGAAATACACCATCTCGTTTGCACGAATTCTGTCTCAGTGCAAGACAAAAAATAAAATCAGGGCATCAAATTATAAGTTTTACAATGATGATAATATAGTGTGCTGCCCTAAGGCAGGTCCTTGACTGGAAAAAAAGTTCCTGTTCAAGGTGGTTTGCCATTGCTTTCCATGGGCTGATGACGTCTTAAGGACAGAATCTACAGTTTAACGTGTGGTCCGAACCACTTATTTCCCCACTGAGAATCTAAAACGGGACTCCTTGAGTACAAGGCGACGAGCTTAACCGCTCATCCATCGGGGATACAGTTTTACAATGAACAACAAGAAAATTAGAAATTTTCTTATTTTTTTCTAAAAAAACGGAGAATAAAAAATCAAGTATCTTCAATACACCCATAAAATATCTTTAGGACATTCATCAAGTATCTCCAGGACACCCACCAAATACCTCTAAAACACGCAACATATATCTCCAGGACACCCATCAAATATTTCCAGGACACCGATCAAATATCACCAGGACACCAATCAAATATCTACAGGACACCCACCAAATATCTCCAGGACACCCATGAAATATCTCAAGGACACCCATAAAATATCTCCGGGTCACCCATCAAATATCTCCAGGACAACGAACAAACATCTCCAGGACACCGAAAAAAATATCTCCAGGACACCCATCAAATATCCCCAGAACACCCATAAATATCTCCAAGACAAACATCAAATATCTCAAGGACACTTATCAAATTTCTTCAGGACACAAACCAAATATCTGTAAAACACCAATCAAATATCTCCACGACACCCATCAAATATCTCCAAAACACCCATCAAATGTCTCTAAAAATAACATAAAATATCACAAGGACACCCACAAAACTCACTAGGAAACTCGTGAATAACCCCAAGGACACCCTTCAAATATCTCCAGGACACACATCAAATATCTCCAGACACACATCAAATATCTCCAGGACGCCCATCAAATACCTAAAGGAAGCCCATCGCCTATCTCAAGGAAACGCATCAACTATCCAAAGGAAACCCATCAAAATTTCAAGGATCCCCATCAACTACATCAAGGAAAAAAATCAACTATATCAAGGAAGCACATCAAATATCTTAAGGAAACCCATCAATAATCTCTACGAAACATCAAAAATCTCAAGGAAACCTATCAAATATCTCAATTAATCCCATCAACTATCTCAAGGAAACCCATCAACTATCTCAAGGAAGCCCATCAACTACCTCAAGGAAACACGTCAACTATCTCAAGGAAACCCATCAAAAATTTCAAGGAAACCCATCTTTTAACTGAAGGAAACACATAAACTACCTCAATTAAACCCAT
Source organism: Lepisma saccharinum (assembly GCA_022664845.1). Classification (NCBI taxonomy): domain Eukaryota; kingdom Metazoa; phylum Arthropoda; class Insecta; order Zygentoma; family Lepismatidae; genus Lepisma; species Lepisma saccharinum. Next base: position 4,181 of record JAGDQP010040111.1, on the reverse strand, counting down.
CAAATATCTCCAGGGCACACACGATCTACCTCCAGAACACCCATGAAATATGTCCATTTCACCGATCAAATATCTCATGGAAACTCATCAAATATCTCCAAGTAAGCATACAAAAATATCAAGGAAACCCATCATATATCTCTAGGAAACACAAAACATATCTCAAGGAAAGCCATCCAATATCACAAAGATAACCATCAAATATCTGCAGGAAACCCATCAAATGTCTCCAGCAAACACATCAAATTTCTTCAGTACACCAGTCAAAAATCTTCAGTACACCCATCAAATATCTCCACGATACCCACCAAAAATCTCCAGGACACCCATGAAATATCTCAAGGACACCCATCAAATATCTCCGGGACACCCATCAAATATATCCAAAACACCCTTCAATTTCTCCAGGGCACCGATCCAATATCTCCAGGACACCCATCAAATATCTCCAAGACACCCATTAAATTTCTCCAAGACACCCATTAAATATCTCCAAAACACCCATGAAATATCTCCAGGAAATACATAAATTTCTTCAGTACGCCCATCAAATCTCTTCAATACACCCATCAAATATCTTCACGACATTCATCAAATATCTTCAGGATACACACCAAATATCTCTAAAAATCCCATCGAATATCTCCAGGACTCTCATCAAATATTTCCAAGACAGCGATCAAATATCTCCAGGACACCCATCAAATATCTTCAGGAAATCCATAAAATATCTCCAGGAAGCCCATCAAATATTTTCAGGACAACCCATCAAATATCTCCAGGACACCGATTAAATATCTCCCGGACACGAATCAAATATATAAAGGACGCCCATCAAATTTCTTCACGACACCCATCAAATATCTTCAATACACCCATCAATTATCTTCAGGAAACCCTTCAAAATCACCAGGACACCAATTAAATATCTCAAGGAAACCTATCAAATATCTGAAGGAAACCCATCAAATATATCCAAAACACCCTTCAAATTTCTCCAGGGCACCAATCCAATATCTCCAGGACACCCATCAAATATATCCAAGACACCCATCAAATATCTCCAAAACCCCCATCAAATATCTCCAGGATATACATAAATTTCTTCAGTGCGCCCATCAAATATGATCAATACACCCATCAAATATCTTCAGGACATTCATCAAATATCTCCAGGACACCCACCAAATACCTCTAAAAATCCCATCGAATATCTCCAAGTCACCCATTAAATATTTCCAGGACACCGATAAAATATCTCCAGGACACCCATCATATAACTACAGGACACCCACCAAATATCTCCAGGACACACATCAAATATCTCAAGGACACCTATCAAATATCTCCAGGACAACCTTCAAATATCTCCAGGACATCGAACAAATATATTCAGAACACCGAAAAAAATATCTCCAGGACACCCATCAAATATCTCCAAACAAACATCAAATATATCTAAAAAACATCACATATCTACAGGACACCTATGAAATATCTCCAGCACACCGATCATATATCTCCAGGACACCCATGAAATATCTTTAGGATACCTATCAAATTTCTTCAGGACACCTATCAAATATATTCAATACACCCAACAAAAATGTTCATGACAGCCATCAATATCACCAGGACACCAATAAAATATTTCAAAGAAACCCATCAAATATCTCAAGCAAACCCATCAGATATCTCAAGGAAACCCATCAAATATCTCAATGAAACCCATCAGATATCTCCAGGATACAAATCAAATGTATCCAGGACATCCGTAAAATATCTCCAGGACACCTATCAAAGATCTGCAAGACACCCATCAAATATCTCTAGGGCACCCATCAAATATCTCCAGGAAACACATTAAATAGCTAAAAAAAACATAAAATATCTCAAAGACACACAACAAATATTTCCAAGAAAGCTATCAAATATCTCCAGGACACCTATCAATTATCTCAACCCATATAAAATCTCAAGGAAACCCACAAAACTCTCCAGGAAACTCATGAAAATCTCAAGGACACCTTTCAAATATCTCCAGGACACCCATCAAATACCTCAAGGAAACCCATCGCCTATTTCAAGGAAACGCATTACCTATCCCAAGGAAACCCATCAAAATCTCAAGGATCCTCATCAACTACATCAAGGAAAAACATCAACTATATCAAGGAAGCACATCAAATATATCAAGGACACTCATAAAAAATATCAATGAAACACATAAAAAATCCCAAGGAATCTTATCAAATATCTCAATAACCCCATCAACTATCTCGAGGAAACCCATCAACTATCTTAAGGAAACCCATCAACTACCTCAAGGAAACACATCAACTACCTCAAGGAAATCAATCAACAATCTCAAGGAAACATCTTTTAACTGAAGGAACCACATCAACTACCTCAATTAAACCATCAAATATCTACAGGGCACCCACGATCTATATCCAGGACACCCATCAAATATCTCCAAGTAACCATACAAAAATATCAAGGAAGCCCGATCCTCCAGGACACCGATCAACTATCTCTAGGATACATAAAATATAAAATATTTCAAGGAAAGTCATTAAATATCCAAAAGACATCCATCAAATATGCAGGAAACCCATCAAAAGTCTCCAGGACTCCCTTCAAATTTCTCCACGACACCCATCAAATATCAGGACACACATCAAATATCTCCAGGATACCCACCAAATATGTCCTGGACACCCATCAAATATCTCAAGGACACCCATCAAATATCTCAAGGTCTCCCATCAAATATATCCAAAACACCCTCCAAATATGTCCAGGACACCGATCCAATATCTCCAGGAAACCCATTAAATTTCGTCAAGACACCCATCAAATATCTCCAAATACCCATCAAATATCTCAAGGACGCCGTCCAAATATCTCCAGGACACCCATCAATTAACTTCAGGACACAAATCAAAATCACCAGGACACCAATCAAATACCTCAAGGACACTCATCAAATATCTATAAGGCACCCATTAAATATCTCTAAAACACCCATCAAATATATCCAGGGCACCCATCAAATATCCCCAAGGCACCCATCAAATATATCCAGGATACCCACCAAAAATCTCCAGGACATCCATCAAATATCTCAAGGACACCCATCAAATATCTCCAGGACTCCCATCAAATATATCCAAAACACCCTTCAAATATCTCCAGGACGCCGATCCAATATCTCCAGGACACCCATCAAATATCTCAAGGACAGCCATCAAATATCTCCAGGACACCGATAAAATATCACCAGGACATCCATCAAATATTTTCAAGACAACCCATCAAATATTTCCAGGACACCGATAGAATATCTCCCTGACACAAATCAAATATATAAAGGACACCCATCAAATTTCTTCAGGATACTCATCAAATATCTAAAATACAACCATCAAATATCTTCAGGACACACATCAAAATCACCCGGACACCAATCAAATATGTCAAGGAAACCCATCAAATATCTCAAGGAAACCCATCAAATATCTACAGGACACCCATCAAATATCTCCAGGACACCCATCAAATATCTCAAGGACACCCATAAAATATCTTCAGGACACCTATCAAATATTTCCAGTACACCGAACAAATATATCCAGGACACCGAAAAAATATCTCAAGGACATTTATCAAATATCTCCAGGACACAAATCAAATATCTCTAAAACACCAATCAAATATCTCCACGGCACACATCAAATATCTCCAAAACAAACATCAAATATCTCTAATACACCTATCAGATATCTCCAGATTACCCATCAAATATCTCCAGAACACCCATAAAATAACTTCAGGACACCCATCAAGATCACCAGAAAAACAATCAAATATCTCAAGGAGACCCTTCAAATATCGCAATCAAACCCATCAGATACTTTCAGGACACACACCAAATATCTAGGAAACACCCATCAAATATCTAAAGGACACCAATCAAAAATCTCCAGGACATCCATCAAATATCTCTAAACACAGATCAAATATCTACAGGACACTCATGAAATATCTCCAGGACACCTATCAAATATCTCCAAGACACCCATCAAATATCTACAGGGCACCCATCAAATATCTCCAGGACACATATTAAATAGCTCAGAAAAATCCATCAAATATCTCCAGGACACCCAACAAATATT
>JAGDQP010040110.1:7314-17423 GCA_022664845.1 Lepisma saccharinum | reverse complement strand
TTACTTACTCTATGGCTTACGGAGCTCGCAAGTTCATCGCCGCAGTAACAAACGTTCTCCATAAGATTCTATCCTGAGAAATTTCAAGCCAATTTTCATCACAACCACATACCTCTCGAAGATCCCTCCTAATATTATCCTCCCAACGTCATCTCAGTCTTCCTAACGGTCTCTTTCGAAGCGCAAATTAAGGTTTTATAATTGTACATCTTCACCATGGAAACGGTAACGAGCTGAAAATTATGGTGCGTCTAAAACATGGAGTGTTCTTCAATCAATCAGAATACTGATTTTGGAGAGTACAGGTCCAGCCGTTCTTACGTAACGCGTGAAAACGTGCTTTCTTACTGTTACCATGGATACCATATAACTTTACGTCAGACATTATAAACCTCCTCACTCACAACTATTATCACTGTGCAAAAACTGGCACTCATCAATCTAGGAACCTCGAAGGAGTTTTATTTCAATAAAAGACAACGTGGACATATTAGAGATTGTCCCGCTCAGCTAAGTAACATAAAATGTAAGGGACAGGTACCCAATCCGCCTGGGCCAAAGTTGCCTAAAGGCCTTAAAATTAAACTCAAATTCAACAGGGACCCAATTGCTTCAACAGGGACTTAATTTGCTTTTAAGTGTTTGTAACGACTGAAATGAAATTCCAATTGGCATAGTTAAGGCTCAATCCAAGTGGGTTTTCTCGCCTTTTTCTACTATGAGGTCTATGGCAGAGCTACCTAGCGGATGGATTCAAAATCACGTTCTCGGAACAAAAACCCATCAATTTTAGCGCAGCCAGAAATGGGGAAGCGTGATAAGTCAATCTATTATGAGGTCTATGGTATTACATATAACATCTCTTTCTGTCTGTCTCTGACTGTCTTTGTCTGTCTTTCCTTCTTTCTCTCTTCCACTCTGAGTTTGTGTATTGAGGATGGTCGAAATCGTCAGAAGAAAATTGAGGGAAAAGGTTACAGAGATTGTTAGTAGCCTGTCTGTTTAAACAGTTTTAACAAGACTCTTTCTACAGCTGAGGACATAAAGTACTTGAATGGAAATCCAATCAAGGACTCTGGAGGGCAAAGCATAAAAGATTATCAGGTTAATTTGTCTCCATTTATTGGCACGAGACCTTTGACTCGATACACACAAGCCTCGTTTAAGAGAGACAGCCTTTGATGGCGTCATATGGAAATCTACAAGAAGAGAAGAAACAAAATTACTTTTTATACACTGACCGTATGCGGGAAGAAATAGGTTGTCCCTGTTCCTAAAGAGTTCATTTCTACAAGTATTGAGTAAACTCTCCGATTGTAACAGACAAGCGTGATCAAAATTAGTTTTAGTAACATTATCATCATCATCATTAGTGACTCTTACAAGCGGTAGACTCTTGAAATCAAGCTTAGCATTTCCCACATGTTCCGATCACTCTCCCTTCGTAAACAGAGTTTCATCCTTAACTATCTATGATTTGTAGGGTCACTTTCTTTACAATTTAAAAAGTATATTTTCTAACTTCCAATAAAAAAATTTGATCACTTCTTTGTACAATCAGCAAGAAAAGTTCTTACTCTGGTGAAATTGAATGGCTCAGTGAAATAAAATACAAGCACATGCCACATTCCAATGAAAATTGACCTTTTACTTTGCCTTCTAGCGTCTCTTCCCGACTGTACCTGTGGCATGTGCCCCTTTTGGACTAAAATGAAGTCTCAGGCACAGTCATTACGGAAGGAGACGCTAGGTGGCAGAAATTGTCTGTCTAAAGAAAAATTCAGTTTTCATTGGGATGTGGCATGTGCCGCCCTTTTTTCCACTGAGTCTTCTCTCAATTTCTTTTGCGAATAACTTTGGAATGGCGGGGGGGGGGGGGGGGTGTCTGATTTGACTACAGTGTTTTTGTAAATTAAAGAGAACGTAGTTAGTTGTCTGTAAGTTACAAAAACATATCATAAATCGGTCCATTCATTCGTAAAAGAAATTTTATCAATGTCAAACAACTTTTGTCACGACTGTACAATGTCACACTTGGGGGCACTATTTCAAGACTTTATATATGCATATGACTTTTCACACAAGATTGAGTTTGTCAATCCTTTTTTTTTTTTTTTTTTCGAGAGAGAGATACCCTTCTCTATGAGTCTGACTACGAATCCGGCGGCCCGGGTTCAAATCCCGGTCAGGACACTAGAGATTTTCCTCACAGTGTTCCCATGCCTGGCGCTCTGAGGTGCACTCAGCCACCTATCAAATTGAGTACCAGAGTGTCTTTGGTATTCCTGGGCACCTTGGGAAGGTAAAGGCGGTCGAGCGTGGGACTGACCATCCCACCTCACTTCGTACCGTAGTTCAAGAAAATGTGGTGCGCTACCTCGCGTATCGCACAGGGGATAGCTTTTTTTATGGGAAAAGGGATTTGTAGAAAAGGTATCAACTTCAGGACAGGAAATGGGGCTATGGGTTATTCATATAATTTCATTCTTTATTTCTTATTTCATCAATTGCGGATCATTATTAGTTTCCCTCATAATCATTAATTTAAGTTAGGTTGCTAGATGAAGACGATGAGATGGTCTTGACGCCACAACACGTTGCTTTATGTTAGTAGAATGAATGCCGAGTTATGTTCTGTTCAGAGGTGTCTCTGAACTTATGGGAGAGAAAACGGACATGAATTTACTGTGCTTGATATGAAGGCGTAATGAAAAGCGGAGTTTCGGGGATGAATGAGGAGTCGATAAGGCTGGTCTGGAGGAAGGGGTATTGATAGAGGTGGATAGTGGTATAGGACTGCACAAGAAAGTTTGGATAATATCCTGTGATAAGAAGAAGAGCTGAAACGGGTCACCGGGTCAATCATGTCAAGTTTTGTACCGTGTCAAGGGATCTATGCTTGGGACCCGGCCTGACCCGGCCACCTGATTTCGGCCCGCTAACACGGAGGGCAAAGCAGAATTTTTAATTATTTACTTGCGTTTGAAAAGTGGTAACCGGACCGGAGGCATTATTCCCTTTCAGATCACGTAAAATACGACGCCAGACCGAATCAATCGGGTTAAGTTTCGGACCGGATCACTGATCACATATGTCCGGGTCATGTCGGGTCACCAGGTCATGAAAAGGGACCCAGATTCAGCTCTGACAATAAGGTTTTCAAAACAGATTTGGATTATTAATGAACGAAAGTTTCCTTTGGATCAACTTACATTACAATGACAAGAGTAATCTGAATTTGAATTTTATTTTAAGGCCTTTAGGCAACTTTGGCTCAGGCCGGATGGATGATTATAGGATGATTGGTGGTATGAAGAAAGTGGGAGGAAACGGGGGAACCCCGAGTAAACCCACGCACACGGTGTTTGTCCACCATAAAGCCCACATGGCACGAGCAGGGTTTGAACCAACGAATCCAAGCGCCAAGGGTGAGCGCTCTAACCGCTGAGCCACCGCAGTCCGTCAAGAGCATCCTGTCTGAACACATTCCAGAAGCGGCAATTGCAGCAACTATACTTATGCTTTTAAAGGAAATAACTTAAGCGAATATATGCGTTGATATTTATGCCTCAGAAAGTCCCACACCGAAGTTCGAACCTCGGACTCCCGACCAGTACCCATTCCACACCGAATTACTTTGTTCCTTGAACTCGGAACTTCTTTCAACTTTTGCCTATGGATCCTTTTTTTAAAATTTAAATATTCCGTTCTATATGTGTGAACAAATGCGCGTCTACACTGACACAAGCATTTCCCTCACCTCCTACACATACATAGATCTGTGAATGTGTAGAAGGAAGAGGGGGGAGGAAAGGAAAGACATATAAAAGAGGTCTTATAGTAGATCTGCGAGGGCCGACGCCGCAGAGGTAGCAGCGGTGGCGCTCTCTCCGTTAAGACGGCCGGCACATGTTATAACAAGGTAAAAACGATCCAAACACCTCAGACCACCTCGTTCTGCAATTAAGATCAGCCACGAATGTTAATTGGCGCAAACCGTGTTAAGAGAGATGTTCTAACAAGGTACAGAAGGTAACATCCACACTCATCCCCCTTCCGCTCCCCTTGGAGATCACAAGCCAAAAGAGGGAAATTATTTAACGAAGAGACAGAGAGAGAAGGGAAGCGAATGCATACTAACGAAGCGACCAAGCTCTTTGCCTAATCCAAACATGATACGCGAATACCAAATTAAGCAAAATTAATTCACCTTCATCTAATGAAGGACGAGTATGGATTAGACGCAGACTTCTTTTATCTTCTCATCGTATTTTGTTCTCTCTCTCTTTCTCTCTCCTACTCTTTATTTCTATTTGAATATAATATAACTGATATTGGTGCACCCCTTTCTCAGCAAAATTTTACAAATTGGCATTTGTTTGAATGTAAATTATGGATTTTATGTTTATTTTTCCGGGTACTTAGTACTTGATGTTACTAGACCAAGAATTACATAAGGTAATATCACGCTAGTATATTTTGTACAGTACAGGATTTTGAAATTAGAGACACACACACAAATACATACATGAAGTGATATACTGCTTGAGAATATTGTTGTAAGAGGGCGCCAAGACACTTATCAGAGAACCAGGGATTCTGTCAGGAATTTCAGTTTTGCGGGTATGTAAAAGTCAAAATGGTGGGGAAGTAAGTATATATATATATATATATATTCAGGATGTCTATCAATTATCAACCATAAGAATTTTTAAGTTCTTGAGATTCGGGGCGAAGGGCTGTTGACACCCCCTACTGAAGGTTGCTGAAAGAACCCCTGCTTGTAAATCAACTCAATTGCCCAGTTTGAACAGTTCTCTAGATATGTCTCGCCCAAATTTAACAAGAGAAATTACAAATAAATTATGGAGAATGAAAACGGATATTAAAGACAACGATTACAGGCAAAATCTCATGAAGGCTACGGAGGCTATTTTTTTGATATTACCCAGATTTGAATTAAACATAATTAAATTGATAAATCAATAATATGTAACAGAGTGCGTTGGTAGTCATGAATTTGAAACGAATGCCAAAAAAAAAAATACCATTGACTTAGGATTCGCTGAGAAAATAAAAGAAACTTTAACTTCTACTCCATTGTATTTAGTGTTCTCTGTTGGTGAGTGGCAACCTTCGCTGCTTTGTAATTGAAGGGTCCCGGGTTCGATTGTCACTGGGGACACAAGTGGTTCAGAGTCCACGTTAAGATGTACGTCCCGTCCTTAAGACGTCAGTTTCATTCGATGGAAGACAATGATAAACCACCACTAGTTCACCTTGCCCAGGGACCTTCTGGTGAGGGACTGCTTTCGGACAAAACACCTATTATTTGTATGGTTTAAATGGATTTTTGATTTGCTTTAAGAGTTCTTTTAACTTGAATGTTATGTAACCCTAAAACAAACAACAAATATGTGAGTTGCATAAAAATATTAAATTATTGCTATCTGGGGAGGTTAACGTATCCATAGAACCGGAGAGGAGGTTAAAACGCCAATAGAACTACAAAGAAGGTTAAAATACTCATAGTACCTAACTAACTAATTCTATGTCTTACGGAACTCGGAAGTTCATCGCCGCAGTAACAAACGTTCGCCGTTGGATTCTATCCTGGGCAACATCAAACCAATTTTCATCTTGAACATCTGACTCTAGATGATCTCTTCTAATATTGCAATCCCAAGGACGTTTCGGTCTTCTCAACGGTATCTTTCCCTCCGGCTTACCAACCAAGATAGAATATAGTTCTCGTTTCTTCCCCATCTTAGCCTTCGTGACTTCATTATTCTTATAATGTCAGGTGAATCATACAGTCTGTAGAGTTCTTCATTATGTAGTCTCCTCCATTCTCCGATCAGCTTGTCCTGTTTCGGTTCGTATATCTTTCTCAAAACTTTATTTTCAAAACACGTAATTTATGTTCAACTGCGAGGGTCGTACTTCAACTTTCACAACCGTAAAGTTTTACCGAAAGAATAACCGTTCTGTATATTTTTAATTTTAGCTTTCCTGATATTAATCGCGATATTAGAAGGTTCTGGATTGAATAGAAACATACCACAGGTAAAACTAAAATATCCATAGACCCAGAAGTAAGGTTAAAATTTCCATAGAATCAATCGCAAGGTTAAGATACACACATAGTCAGAGGAAAGTTAAAATACCCATAGAGCCAGAGGAGAGAGTAAAATTATCATGGAACCAGAGGGGAGGTTAAAATACCCACATAACAAGAGGGGAAAATTAAAATACCCATACAATAAGAGTTGAGGTTAAAATACCATTAGGCTCAGACGGGAAATTAAAATATCCATAGAACCAGAGAGGAGGTTAAAATATCCCGTAGAACTAGAGATGAAAATACTCGTAGTACTAGAGTTAAGATTAAAGCATCCACATAACCAGAAGCAAGGTTATGATGCACACAGAAGCAGAAGGGACGTTAAAATACTTGTAGAGCAAGAGGAGGTTAAAATTCCCATAGTACGAGAGGGAGATTTAAATACCCATAGAATCAGATTCAAGGTTAAAATACCCATAGAACCAGTCGCAAGATTGAAACACCCACAAAACCCGAGGAATATGTCTAAATATCCATAGAACTAAAGAGGTAGTTAAAATAAAAAAAGAGAAGTTTAAAAACCCATAGAATCAGAGGGAAGATTAAAATAACCACAGAACCAGAGGGGAGATTAAAATAGGTATAGAGCCAAAAGGGAGATAAAATACCCATAAAACCAAAGTGAAAAATAAAATACCCGTAGAAACAGAGGGAAGGATGAAATATTCATAAAAGCGTTGAGGACGTCAAATACCTATAGAACCTGAGGGGAGGTTAAATACCCATGGAACCAGAGAGGAGGTGAAAATACCCACAGAACCAGAGAGGAAGTTAGCATAGCCATATAACGAGAGTGAAGATTACAATATCTATAGAACTAGAGGGGAGGTTAAATACTAATGAAACAAAAGAGAACCCATAGAATCAAAGATATTAGAATATCCACAGAACGAGAGGGGAAGATACTCATAGAACCAGAGTGGAGATTAAAATAGGTATAGAACCAGAGTCAAATAAAATACCCGTAGAGTTAACATTTTAAAACTAGATAAAGTATGTAGTCCTCCTATGGTCAAAAGAATGATCTAGACATGTACAGTTTGGTGTAATGTTGTGGATTTAAAATACATGTGTTAGTCGGCGAGCCTGACAAACCTTCACAGGTACATGTGAATAGAACGACAGATTACAGATTTTTAGCTTTTTGGTTCCATAGTAGAGTTTATTCCTTCTTTTTAATTAGGTTTTCAAACCGCCCCAAGGGGCTAGTATTGGGCTCTTTTTATTTGAATTTGATTTATACTCGTATTTATGTCCTTCAGGCAAGTTTGGTTGTGTATGGAATAGGAAGGGAAAACGTTCTGGGAAGGAAGGCGGCCAGAACCTAGTTTGAAGATACCAAACGTAACATTAGTCTGTTATGACTGAGGCGAAATGCTGGAAAATCTCAATGAAGGTAGTCTGCCGCAAGAATAGACCCCACGACCTTCCAGATGCGAATCCCACTGTACCAACTGACCCACGACAGAACGATGAATCTTTATATGTTGTAGCGATAACTTGAAGCCCAATCCTGGAAAAATAGAATTTCATATTACGCAACTCCTATACATCAAGTTTTAGTGCGCTAGGTGAGTGAATTTCCGTAGAAGTCAAGATAAATAAAAGGTTCGTCTTTCTATTTTCCATGGTTTAGTGGGGAATTGTGTTTGATCAACACTAAAACTGCGATGACCAAGTTCGCATCCTACTCAGACTGGTCATTCTAATTCAGTCTTTCAGTTGTCCTTAGTCCCATAATGCATAATCCCGAGATGGCATTTACCCCAAGTTTTGTAATCGACCGCTAAAGGGCATAAGTGGATAAGTATAGTGAAATGGCCCCAGATGAATCTTGGGACGACAATTGGGTGGTAGGTAGGTACCCCCAAGTTACATTAATCCCTCAAGTTTCAGACCTCAATTCAGATTGGTTCTTGAGTAATGACGCAAAATCTGCAAAGTGGTTTTTATTTTTTTCTCAAGATTGGCTCGATAGATTTTTTCAAAACTTGAATGTATGTATAGGTATATATATGAGGGTTTCTTCTGAAAAAATAACAGCACCTCTACCATTTCCCCGCCTCAAAAAATTCAATTCAATATTTTGAGCCCCTTTTGACCTATGAAAGTCTTCGAGCACAATTATGAAAAAAAAAGTTTCTAGATCTCTTTAACCCTATAATAATATATAATTTATCCAACATTTTACCTCGGGTGCGCCTTGGTCAAAATTGGCCAAAACCAACTATACCTCAATTAGGCCTATTAGGGGGCAATTTCAGATATAACGGCTATTAATGTAACGGATTCTATATGTTGCACATTTGCTACCTGAATGAATTAGAGATCACAAAATATCTCAGGCCTCATTTAGTAGCCTCTGGTGCCCCTACCCCCAGTTTGGGCCAGAGTGAAACTGTTGATCAATCGTTATGTCTGAAATTGCCCCCTTATAGGCCTAAGTGAGGTATAGTTGGTTTTGGCCAATTTTGACCTTGGCGCACCCGAGGTAACATGTTGGATAAATTATGTTATTCTAGAGTTAAAGAGACATCTAAAAATTAATCGAATTTTTTAAGGCGGAAAAATGGTGACGGTAGGCTGGTTTTTTTTTTCAGAAGAAACCCTCATATATACCTATACATACATTCAAGTTTGAAAAAAATCTATCGAGCCAATCTTCAGAAAAAATTAAAAAACACTTTGCAGATTTTGCGTCATTACTCAAGAACCAATCAAAGTTGAGGTCTGAAACTTGAGGGATTAATGTATCCTGGGGGTACCTACATACCACCCAATTGTCGTCCCAAGATTAATCTGGGGTAATTTCACTATACTTATCCACCTATGTCCTTTCTAGCCAGCGCTAACAAACAAACATACTGATGAGTCAGGAAAAAGATCTAAATTTCTTTCTTCCATCATGGTTAGAATGACAAAAAAATGTGCACGTGCAAATTTTGGCAACCCGAGCGCGATTACCTTGGGAGTTATCGATGATGTAATGGTCAAATTCTTGTTTCTGGAGAGTGAAGAGAAAGTGTGGAAATACCCTTTTATTTGTAAAATACTGGAAGAAATGGAAAGTAAATACATAGTAATAGATACTGGGTGAAGACTCTACATGTTGGAGGGTATTTTCTTCACGGTCACCATCTTAAAATCCAACATATTGAATCTCGTTTGGTTTTCTTAAATGGGAAGGGGGTCGTGTAATATGTCATTCTGGGCTAGAATTTTACGGGAAACATGTTTCTGAAGTCAGTTTTCCCATAAATGTATTATTGTAAGAGTGAATGGTGGGTAGCACTAGTATAGGCTACTGATGCAATAGCCTGAAAGCACCCATTTGTTTTAAAATAATTAAGGACATGTAAATTAAATATAATACAGATGCATATTGATGTGGCAATATAATCAGGAACAATTTTTATGCATTTAGGTTTCGATTCTTTCATTATTTCAAAACAAAATGGGTGTTTTCAGGTTATAGGATCTTTAGTCCAAACCAATGTCACATGCCATTATTTCTCACAATAATACGTTTACAGCAAAACTGACTTCAGAACGTGTTTCCCGTAACATTAAAGAAAACCAATCGAGATTCAATATGGCGGACTTCAAAATAGCGACCGTGAAGAATATACCCTCAACAGGTAGTGCCTTCCACCCAGTACCCATTACTATGTATTTGCTTTCCATATCCTTCAGCATTTTACAAATATAAGGGGATTTCCACACTTTTTCTTCACTCCTCAGAAACAAGAATCTGACTTATTATATCATAGATATCTCCCAAAGTAATTGCGCTCGAGCTGCCAAAATTTGTATGTGCACATATTTTGACATTCTAACCATGATGGAAGAATAAAATTTAGAGCTTTTTTCTGTCCCATTAGTATGTTTGCTTGTAAGCTGAGGCAAAGTCATATTTTGTGTGCGCAAAATGAGACTTGGCCTCAACTTAGCGCTGGCTAGAAGCTTAGCGGTCGATTGTAAAACG
>JAGDQP010040109.1:4649-17423 GCA_022664845.1 Lepisma saccharinum | reverse complement strand
GGCTTGAATTTGCAGAAGCAGCATTGAAATTTCGTGCAACGATAAAATTACATTAAACATATACGGAGATAGTGCTGCCATCTTTTTTGGAAATCGTTGCTTTACATTAACTGTAAGCTATTAAGACAAACTCCATTTTTACCAGTAATCCGCACGCATCCCAACAGATCACTTCCCACACTTACACCCCTACCAGTAGCTTGCATGAGACGATGATCGTTCATAGAGTAGTACCCGTTTTCTCACTGCACTCGTATAAGTGAAAGAACGCGGCAATGCAAGAATAACCAATATCAATTTCTTTCCTAGACTCCAGTTGGATAAACAAGAGAAAATGGCGCCACACGTGAAGTGAGATCTTGTGGTTAAATTTGTGAACGCGAAAAAAAAAGTAACACGACCATCTGAGATCCATCGTGAAATGAAGAAAGTGTATCGGAATGGCGTTAAACCTGAATAAACAGTGCGGCTGTTTTGTCAAAAGTTTATTCCGGAGAGGTATACCATCCAGGATAGTGAACAATCCTAGTGTCCGTCGGTGTGATGCCTAAAGGCCTCAAATAAATTCAAATTCCGAGTGCCCATCGTGTCATTAGGAATGAGTTGCTGCGTTATGTAGATGAAGTTATCAAAAGAGGGTCGTCGTCTTACTTTTGACGAAATTCTTGCAAAATTCTCATTTGTTTTTCATACCATGCGATTGTCACTTTGTTTCTAAATATCCTGGCGGCGGAAGTGTATGAAGGGGCAATCCGAAAACTTATCATGCGGTCGATAAGTGTTTAAATGACCATGGTGACGGCGTGGAAACGTAGCCTAAGATGTGTAAAGAATATCCAGAAAAGTTTTATTGAAACATTTTTGGTTCCAAATCTGGCACTACTTCCTGGTAGAGCACGAATTTGAATTTTGCATTTATTTATTTATCTTTAGCCATCTCAGGCTCACGCCTGGATAGTGTGGGGAGAGAATGTTGAAAGGTAGTCGGCCAGGGCCTAGTTCATAGGTACCATCCCGGCATTTGTCTGGTGTAAAAGGGAAAACCCTGGAAAATCTTCAGTCAGGATGGGTAGCTGATATGAGGATGATTGGTGCTCTGTGCCGGAGGCAGGTCTTTTACTGGTAGGTGCCTAGGGAAGTTGAGCCGATGAAGATTTACCATTGTCTTTCATCAGATGAAGAGAGCGATGTCTTAAAGACAGGACCAACTGTTTAGAATAAACTTCGAACAACTTGTTCCTACCGGGTATCGAACCTAGGACTCCTTGCATACTACTCACCCATCGGAGACATCTGTTAGGCACGTAGTAAAGTTCATTAAAACAAGAATTTTAATTGAAAAGATTAATGCTAACTAGCCCATTAGGTGTATATTGTATATAGGATTATTTTGTTGCTTGAAATTCTGACGCTGTTTTGTATCTTTATAGAACAAGTGCTGCTGGTCTGGAAAGGACATTGGACCGTGAAGCCAAAGATATGTGGAAGACAAGGGGCAGTGCTGACTATGTGATAGTGCTTGATTGGAAAACGAAAAAAGATACTTTTCATTCATCCAAACTGTATATTCTGAAAAATATATTGCTAAAGGTAAGGCTTGAAATGAAGGATTATTTAAGATTCTTTTGTCGGGGTTGCTCCTCAAAAACGACAAGGATTGTCTTAGATTAAAAATCACAGGACACAAGGAAACTTTTTATATGACTTTTTGGCGGCTAATGTTGAATGCGTTCTTCCAGGAAAAACAAAGTTTAGATTACTGATTCATCTTAAGTACAAAATATTTTCCGATTGGACACAGTTTCTGGTTCCTTGTCGTTATTTGATGACACCACCTGACAATTCTTCTTGCAAATACAATATCCCTGCAATTTAACTTAAATACGTAATATGCTACAGGTATACTTGATGTGTTACAAGCTATACAGTTCCTAAATTCTTTTCTTGTTGCTGTACTCGTAACTGATTTTATCCTCATCAATTCACAGTTTCACGTACATTACCATGAACAGTGGTGTATCAATATTGCTCTGAGTGTATGATAATACTATTATCAGTTAAATAATATAAAATATTAGGTCACCCAAATTAGTTATCAGGAAATAGTTTTTATATTATATATATATATATATATATATATATATATATATATATATATAATATAAAAACTATTTCCTGATAACTAATTTGGGTGACCTAATATTTTATATTATTTAACTGATAATAGTATTATCATACACTCAGAGCAATATTGATACACCACTGTTCATGGTAATGTACGTGAAACTGTGAATTGATGAGGATAAAATCAGTTACGAGTACAGCAACAAGAAAAGAATTTAGGAACTGTATAGCTTGTAACACATCAAGTATACCTGTAGCATATTACGTATTTAAGTTAAATTGCAGGGATATTGTATTTGCAAGAAGAATTGTCAGGTGGTGTCATCAAATAACGACAAGGAACCAGAAACTGTGTCCAATCGGAAAATATTTTGTACTTAAGATGAATCAGTAATCTAAACTTTGTTTTTCCTGGAAGAACGCATTCAACATTAGCCGCCAAAAAGTCATATAAAAAGTTTCCTTGTGTCCTGTGATTTTTAATCTAAGACAATCCTTGTCGTTTTTGAGGAGCAACCCCGACAAAAGAATCTTAAATAATCCTTCATTTCAAGCCTTACCTTTAGCAATATATTTTTCAGAATATACAGTTTGGATGAATGAAAAGTATCTTTTTTCGTTTTCCAATCAAGCACTACCACATAGTCAGCACTGCCCCTTGTCTTCCACATATCTTTGGCTTCACGGTCCAATGTCCTTTCCAGACCAGCAGCACTTGTTCTATATATAAAGATACAAAACAGCGTCAGAATTTCAAGCAACAAAATAATCCTATATACAATATACACCTAATGGGCTAGTTAGCATTAATCTTTTCAATTAAAATTCTTGTTTTAATGAACTTTACTATGTGCCTAACAGATGTCTCCGATGGGTGAGTAGTATGCAAGGAGTCCTAGGTTCGATACCCGGTAGGAACAAGTTGTTCGAAGTTTATTCTAAACAGTTGGTCCTGTCTTTAAGACATCGCTCTCTTCATCTGATGAAAGACAATGGTAAATCTTCATCGGCTCAACTTCCCTAGGCACCTACCAGTAAAAGACCTGCCTCCGGCACAGAGCACCAATCATCCTCATATCAGCTACCCATCCTGACTGAAGATTTTCCAGGGTTTTCCCTTTTACACCAGACAAATGCCGGGATGGTACCTATGAACTAGGCCCTGGCCGACTACCTTCCAACATTCTCTTCCCACACTATCCAGGCGTGAGCCTGAGATGGGTAAAGACCATAAACAAACGCAAAATTCAAATTCGTGCTCCTCCAGGAAGTAGTGCCAGATTTGGAACTAAAACTGTTCAAATAACGATTTTTCAATAAAACTTTTCTGGATATTCTTTACACATCTGAGGCTACGTTTCCACGCCGTCGCCATGGTCATTTATCGACTGCATGACAAGTTTTCGGATTGCCTCTTCATACACTTCCGCCACCAGCTTATTTAGAAATAAAGTGACAATCGAATGGTGTGAAAAACAAATGAGTATTTTGCAAGAATTTCGTCAAATGTAAGACGACGATCCTGTTTTGGTAACTTTCATCTACATAACGCAGCAACTCATGTCTAATAACACGATGGGAACTCGGAATTTGAATTTATTTGAGGCTTTTAGGCATCAGACCGACGGACATTAGGATTGTTCACTATCCTGGATGGTATACCTCTTCGGAATAAACTTTTGACACCACAGCCACACTGTTTATTCAGCTTTAACGCCATTCCGATACACCTTCTTGATTTCACGATGGATCTCAGATGGTCCTGTTATTTTTTTTTTTTCGCGTTCACAAATTTAACCACAAGATCTTACTTCACGTGTGGCGCCATTTTCTCTTGTTTATCCAACTGGAGTATGGGAAAGAAATTGAGATTGGTTATTCTTGCATTGCCGCGTTCTTTACTTATACGAGAGCAGTGAGAAAACGGGTACTACTCTATGAATGATCATTGTATCGTGCAAACTAGTGGTGGGGTTCGTGCGGATTACTGGTAAAAATGGAGTTTGTCTTTATAGCTTACAGTTAAAAGAAACACCACTGGTAACCATTTAATATTCCAGAATTGAATTTTACTTATGGTATTTAGGCATCTAAGGCTCAGGCCGGGACAGGGGAGGGGAAAGGTGTCGACCAGGGCCTATGTTGAAGGTACCATCCTGGCATTTGCCTGGTGTGACTGAGGAAAAACCCTAGATAAACCTCAATCAGGATGGTCGGCCACTGGGATCGAACCCACGACCTCCCGAATGCTACGTAACGCTCTACCACTGAGTGGGCTGTTTCAGCAGGACAATAACTTCAAATTATGAATGGGAAGCACGGAACACACACCATCGCCTTGTAGACTTCACGGCACGTCGAGCAGAAGCCGTGATTCAGGTTCGTGAAGCTACACGTTATTAGCCATCACCGGTTTCTTTTTTATTCAACATAATACTCATGGGTCCTTCTTATAAAATGTTTTAAAATGTGAAACGAGTTCCTCAGTCAAAAGATGAATGAACTAAAGAAGGCTCAATGAATCGATGGAGCCCTTGACAGGCAATCCTCTCTGTCTATTTTCTATCCTACCATGTGAAAACACTTTTGCGAAACGTTGCCGGTTTTTGTGTGTCTGTGATGTGTCTTTGCATCCTTTGACGTAAGTACCTTTTTCCTACTTTCTTTACTAACTTATACGTATAAAATTAGTTGTTACAGTAAATCTAGTACGAAAATTCTCCTTACTAAACTGAATCGTCTGTTGTTATTGACAGGAGTGGCTTTAGACGATATCTGCTCTCTAGTTTCTTTCGTTTAATGAACGAATTCTTGATATTAGTGTGACTATTCTGAATTTGCGTTCTTAATAACGAATAATTTATCCAGCGTTTTCACATTCCTTGTGGATCATCGTCATAGAATAATTTCAATGAAAACGCACTAAAAAGAAAACTTCCGTCAAGTGATTAATTTTAGGACCCATAATTAATGTTACGACTGTATTACATGTTCTACTTGTCATAGGTTACTTGGGAGGCGAAACTCTCATAGTTCAATCTTCGAGCACGCGGTCATGCGACTTAATCTTCTGTAGTCCCAATAGTAAAACTTAAACAAAGGAGTATTACTAAAAGTTTATACTTATGATCTTGCACATGAAGGCGATAGGTCGCCACTGTCTATATTTTGTTTTACTCTACGGAGAGAAATAGAAAGGTGCTGTCAGTGAGAAACTCAGTAAGATTGTCTGATCCCAGCGTCTGAACCCATTTCAAGGCGAACACACTTCTGCCAAGCTAGCAGCACACGGTTAAATAAAATCTGAACTTAATTCATTCATACACGGCGTCGTCATAGAGACAGATAAATTGGGACTTAGAATATGCACATCGCTAGTATACCACCTTTACAAGGGAAGCAGTTATCCTGAAGTATATGTCTGAGAGGATATTCTTGGCATATTAGGTATATGTAAAGTTATTTTGAAATTGATCTAAAACCTTTCCTTGATCTACCTTAATCGGCCTCAATATTTTAACGGTTCGTACACGATCCAGCATTTTCATAAAGTCTTACAGACTAAAAAACACCTTATATTAGTGACTAGCTGATTTGCCCGCCCTTTGGTGCGGGGTGAATAACATATGTTAGCAACAGTCATCGGGACTGTCACCAATCAGCTTTGTTAGTGGTGTGTTACCTACCTAAGATAGTCGTTGCTAATGAATTGATAGTCATGCCAAATTTGACCACTTGGAGGTAGTCAACCCGTCGAACAACATTGTACTGTGGGCTGCCGCGTGCTTTGCTTTTTATTGTTACTACCGCCATTGGAATTCAATGGATAATTAGATAGTCGATTATCTCTGAAGATAATAATTTTAGAATCAAAGTGATATAATAACTTCTCAGTCCGGTCCAGTATCTGACCATGTGCGAAAAATCATTTCAATCGGTCAAGCACTTTTTGTGTGATGATAACGCACACGTAGTTACTTTCAGTTCTATCTATATACAGAGATGGTTATGTATCAAATGTGCTATACACCTAGTGCAGAGTGATTAACAAATTAGTGCCAAAAGAATACCATTACCATATAGATTATTAATATCAATGGCATTTATATTCGTCAGAACATATATTTCGTATGGATAATGACTGATAGTTGGTCATATTTTCATAATTATTTAACTGTATGAAAAGAGGATGTTGTGCATTTAATGTTTCAGTCAGCGCAGGAACTCCATCGTAGCTTTACCTGGCTACTGAGATCAAAGTCCACTATTTTACCATTCCAACCGCTACATATTATGATGGGTTAACACTGAAATTGGTAGCCTACACCGCGATCGAGGACGCGACTGTTCACACTGAAATCGAGAGCGTTAACCACTCAGTCAAGCAGGAATTCCTTGCTCACATTTATAGGGGAAGGATGTCAGAAGGAAGTCTATCAGGACCTAGTTTGAAGATAATAATCCGGTATTTGCTTGGTGTGACAGGAAAATCTCAGTCAGGATGAGCGGCCACTGGGTCGCGCCTGCTCTTATAAAGTGAAATGCAATTTTATCTCAGGGTAAATCATTCTAATGAATAAGATACTTCGAATCAAGGAGGGGAAGTCGTTGACTTTACTGCAGACAGCATGTGCCCACAAAAGCTCGGGCGATGGTGTTACGGACATATCGAGGTGTTCATGCACAAAAGTAACACTGACATGTCCAATATTTCAAATTTTTCAGAACAAAAAGTATTTTCAGAAGTTAAGTAAAATTGTCTCAGTAGCCTTATAGGCATAGTTTGATTGGAACTATTAACATTCAGATGTTAGCTTTCGCTCCTTTGAATTTTGATCTAAGGCCTTTAGGCATCTAAGGCTCAGGCGGGATAGGGGATGGTAAAGGATTCTGGAAGGTGTCGGCCAGGGTCTTTGCTGAAGGTGCCATCCCGACATTTGCCTGGTGTGATTGAGGAAAAACCTCAGTGAGAATGGTAGGCCGTTGGGATCGAACCCACGACTTCCTTACCTACGCCAACGATCTACCACTGAGCTAAGGCGGTTCGATAGCTTTTGCTCCTGTTGCATTGACAGAGCTCTCCTCATGCTATTAGAATCCGTAACGATCTCATTTTTGGCCGAGTATGGACTTATCACCTTTTTGCACGGATACCTCGATATGTTGGGAAAGGTCAAGAAGCAGACAACACTCGAACTGTTTAAGAAAATAAGAAAAAGACGAAGACCATCTCTGCTAACTACACACCTAGATCTGGGCAGGAAGTCGGTTGACTCTCCGAAATAATGGGAAAATTCTCATCAGATTAGAGCCTAAATCGCAGTTTCTTACATAGTAAGGATACATGGGAATATTGACAAATTATTGGTAAGGTTGTAACAAACACTTAAAATCAAATAAAAATAATTTTCTTGTTAATTATCAAGACAAAATTTGAATTTAATTATACAGATATTAAAAATAAAATAAAATTGTTTAAACATACAAAGACTTCACTACAACTTCTGCCATCTATCGGGGCAGGCAGTAACACTTTATATGGGTAGCTACATGTATGTCCCGTATAAGGTTGATAAATATGTTAAGCATTGCAACTGGTTTCTATGCAAAAGTAAACAAGTCTCGTTGCTACACAACTCAGGTTCTGTTGCTAGACAAATTGACTATTCAAATGTGCTATAATGAAGCTGTCAATATCTTATCATCATTAGCTCTTCATATAATGATATTTACAGCATATTTAATATTTATGGAATTAAATTTCAGTATCATGAGTCGCCTTGGCTCAGGTGGTAGCGCGTCTGACCACAAATCGGGCAACTCGGGTTCAAATCCCGGTCAGGACCTTGGAGACTTTTCTCGCAGTGTTCCGATGAATGACGCTCTGAGGTGCACTCAGCCTATCAAACTAAGTACCAGTGTCTCCTTGGTAACCCCGAGGCATTTTGAGAAGGTAAAGGCGGTCGTATGTGGGACTAACCACCCCACCTCACTTCGCACCGTAGGTCGAGAATATGTGGAGCTCTACCTCCACATCCCACCTGCGCCATTCACGGCGCGTGCGTATCGCACAGGGGATACCTTTTTCTATTTCTTCATACACATTATTTTATACGTTAAGTAATCCACATTATTTTATGAACTCTGTGATGAAGATTTTGTGCACATTTAAACATCAAAAGAACTGCACATCATATATTTAAAAGAGCCAAAATATAAAGAGTAGTTCAAAACAACATACCCAGGTTGAATGACTTTTTCTGGAACGTTTATGAGGTTTCCTAGTTTTATGTGGGACTGTTCGAAGTCACTAGCTGGTCGGGTATCCAACACTAACACTTTCTTCAATCTATCATTCAACATATTGTATAACTGTCTCGATGTAATACACAATCTCATATCATCTTCATCATCTGAAATAGGAAAATATTTTTAGCACATAAATAATGATCATTAAATTGTTACTCTCAGACAAGTATCATGAAAAAAAAAAAAAAAAAAAAAAAAAAAAACAGACCCATGAAAGAGTGTGGAAACTGGTTGAATTTTTCTTTGGAAAAAAATTATAAGAGGTCATTTTGGTGTATTTATCAAATCATGTTTCTATACATCTGAGTACATCATTGAAATACAAATTAAAACACAGTTTTTGCCGGGCACAAACTAGACTTTGACTTGTGTACATTTTATCCAATTTTCCAACTTGTTCGCACTCCGCCCGCAAAATGAAAATTGAAGCAGTGATCCCATGCACTGAAGAAGAAGAAGAAGAAAAATGCCCTCATGAAAAGAGATTGAAACCAAGTGTATTTTATTGCATCTGAATTCTGAATTTGAATTTTATTTATGGTCTTTAGGCATCTGAGGATCAGGTCGGAATAGAGGAGAGAAAAGGATTCGGAAAGGTGTCGGCCAGGGCCTACATTGAAGGTACTATCCCGGTATTTGTCAGGTGAGACAGGAAAAACACTGGAAAAACCTCAAAGAGGATGGTCGGCCGCTGGGATCGAACCCACGACCTTCTGACACTCTACCACTGAGCTACGGCGGATCGATTATTTTATTGCATTAGTTTAGAAATTTATATACAGGGTGTGGGATGAAAACGATCTTCTCTGAATGCAACAAAAGGGATACTACGTTTATTTTTTTAAAAATCCGACGCACATTCACTGCATCCTTAAGGTTAAGAGGCCTCCTTGCTCCAACCCCCACATTTTTAACACTTTCCAGAATATTTCAAAAACTAAGAGCACTATCAAAAATGTAACCGCATAGCGCACTAGAACTTGCAAATTACTATGAAATACGATGGACAGTGATTTCGAAATCTTGTCGAATGATGAGTGCTGAGACCAACTAAATAATGACGTCATAATCTTTGAAAACGCATCATTCATGAATGGACAAGATGGCGAGATCGCTGTCCATTGTAATTCATAGTAATTTGTAAGCTCTAGTGCGTTATGTGCTTACATTTTTGGTAGTGCTATTAGTTTTTGAAAAACGTTAAAATGTGGGGCTCGGAGCGAGGAGGGATCTTAATGTAAAGCAACGATCTCCAACAAAAGATGGCAGCACTACCTCCGTTTATGTCTAATGTATTTTCATTGTTCACGAAATTTCATTGCTGCTCCTACAAATTCAAGTCTAGAACGTTCAAACTTACAGGGAAGAAAGTTCATACCCAATTCAAGAGCATGATCGATGCTGATTTTTTGTTTTGAAAGAGCTTTATTGTTAAAGGTTTTGATATTCACAACAACAATGAAGGAAAACTAAAATAAAAAAATCGGCATTGATCATGCACTTAAATTGGTGAATTTTCTTCCCTGAAAGTTTGAAATCTCTAGGCTTGAATTTATAGGAGCAGCAAGAAAATTTCGTGCAACGATAAGAATACATTACACATATACGAAGATAGTGCTGCCATCTTTTGTTGGAGATCGTTACTTTACATTATCCTTAAGCGCTGCCATTTGTAAAGTATACATAGTCACGTTCGTTTTGAAAATGACATTCTGCAGGATACCACAATCTAGACATTGACTCTCTGACAATCTGCAATGGAAATCGTCCATGAAGGCACGTTCCAACATTTGAATATGAATATTCCTTATTTAAATACGGATGTTGTTTCTCAGCTCCCCGTGAACTTCATCAACGTTCGTTACACAGTAAAGAGAGTCACAATGTTGTGTGTGGCCTCCTCAATGGGAATACTCAGCCCTTTCTTGTTTGACGATGGACGAACAGCCACGGTCACATCTCAGTGGTATGCCGACATAACCAACACATTCCTTCCTCGCAGATGAACTTGCAAACTTCCCTTCAAATGAGCAATTTTGGTTCCCGCAAGACTGGCAAACTCACTGTGCAAGATTTTCAATGGAAGCTCTGCGCTGATTTTTCGGAAACCACATCATTTCAAGGAATGGTGACAACATCACCTGGCCTCCAGGTTATCAGATTTGACAATATGTGACTATTTCCTATGGGAGTTCCTTAAACAGAAGGCGTATGTAAAACGTCCACACATCATTGCAGAGCTGAAAAACAACAACACCCGTACTGAAATCAGAAACATTCCTACTCAGATGTTGGAACTTGCCATGAAAGATTTCTATCGCAGATTGTCCGAGTGTCAATGTCAACATCGAAATGGTAGTCACGTACAGGACATCTAAACAAGAACGTAACTATGCCTATTTCCCAAATGGCAATGTGTAAGGGTGCAGTGAATAATATGCTTATAATTTGTTTATAATAAACCACAGATCCGTTTCAATGCATTCAAAAAAGCTCGTTTCTATGCCATACCCTGTATATATGGACATAGTCCTATTCCATTCACTCACTACAACCCTCAGTCATTCAGAGGTCGACGCTCAAGCAATCTTAAAAGCTCATATCCAGTATTTAGATGTGATACTGCCCGTCGCGCTCAAGTTATCATAGAGACAGATAAATTGAGTCTTAGAATATGCATATCGCTAGTATAGCACCTTTACAAGGGAAGCAGTTATCCTGAAGTATATGTCCGAGAATATTCTTGGCATATTAGGTCTATGTAAAGTTACGATGACATTTATTTAAAAACCTTTCCTTTGATCTACCTTAGTGGGCATCAATGTTTGACGATTTTCATAAAGTCTTAAAGACTTCCAAAAATAATAAAACATACCATTAATAAAACAATAGAATATAAATATCAACGAAATTTATATTGGTCAGAACAAATATTTCGTATGAATACTGACCGATAGTTGGTCCTATTTTCATAATTATTTAACTGTATGGAAAGAGGATGTTATGCATTTAATGTTTCAGTCGTAATGATAAAAGTAGATGTATGTTATCAGTGCCGGGGCTCGACACGATAACAAAAATGGAGAAGCCCAGTTTAGATACACTACTATGCCTGTGATTGAATATGATCAGTGATATGGAACAGTGGCGCCGACGTGAACACTGGGGGGATGGGGGGGCTCAGTAGTCGAATTGTAAATAAAAATGAAATTTTACAGGTGGGAACTTCACGGAAAAATAACTTCATTTTTACTTTCCTGCACTACTTACTTAATACGCTGTACCAATTTGTTTCAACTAGGATACACTTTTTCTTACGTTTGAAGTAGCAAGTCTTTCCAATAATAATCGCACTAATCAATATGCTTAATAGCACCACTCGTTTTGTTCTTATTACACATCGCGCCATCTTTTATATATAATTAAATTTGCTCACCCGCCAATAAATAAATAAAATTAAGCACTATCTCAAACTTAGACACTGCTAATGTCATCTTTTTTCACATCACAACTGTACAACGCTATAATATTGTAACGCGCGCGTCGTTCGCACAAAGTAAGTGGCACAGAAATGCATCAAGAAAGGGTTGCTGTCACTTCCCCTAACTCAAACTGTTGTACCAAAGATAAAAAGTTCTCTAATTTTGGACTAAATTCTCGTAATATCAAAGTATGTATGATTTACATGCACAACAAACACATTAGGCCTTTCGTGCGTTTACGAGGGCTGTTCGGAAAGTTCTAAGAATCGCTCAGAGATGGCGTTGCAATCAGAACAAAAGCATGCTCAATACAAGGTCACATATATTCTGAACATGCAGGGAAATTGCCACTCGTCCGATAGTTTGGTTTGCAGAAGCACGGGAAGAAGCAAAAGTGCTAGTGACATGACACTATGGAACATTAGGAAATTCGAGTGGTCATCAAGTTTCTGGTAAAGAAGGGACTAAACGCAACAGCCATCAAAACCGAATTGGACACAGTGATGGAAGACGCTGTTCAAGCCTGGACGGGATAATGATGATGATCCCCCCTTAGTGGACGTCCTCCAACCGCCATTACACTAAAAATAATCGATGAAGTCCACCATACGGTGCTGGCTGACCGACGATTGAAAGTGCGTGAGATGGGTATCTCAAGAGTCGGGGATACAACATTCTTACTAAAGAGTTGGGCATAAGGAAGCTTTTGGCGCGATGGGTGCCGCGCCTGCTGATACCACCCGCGCATTCAGCATTGGTCACAGGCTGGAAACTGGACGCACTTCGCTTCCAAGTTCTACCCCATACCCCGTACTCAACTGATCTTGCGCCCAGTGACTTCCACCCTGTTCCTAAACCT
>JAGDQP010040108.1:2170-17424 GCA_022664845.1 Lepisma saccharinum | reverse complement strand
CGCTTCTGGGCGATTGCTGCCTTCAGACGGTCCAATTGTTGACAGTATAGTTCCGAGTTAAGGGTTTGGCCGTAGGGGAGCAGCTCATAGTAGATAATTCCCTGCCAATCCCACCAAACACACAGCAAAACCTTCCTGGCCGTCAATCCTGGCTTGGGCACCGTTTGCGCCGGCGCACCGCGCTTCGACCACGACCGTTTTCGCGTGACGTTGTCGTAAGTGATCCACTTTTCATCACCAGTCACCAACCGCTTCAGAAATGGGTCGCTTTTGTTGCGATTCAGCAGCGATTCGCAGATGGAAATTCGGTCCATGAGGTTTTTTGCGTTAACTCGTGTGGCACCCATACATCAAGCTTCTTTGTGTATCCAGCCTTATGCAAATGGTTCCACACGGTTTTTTGTGCAATGTTTAGCTCTTGGGCAATCGAAACAGTGCCTACATGACGGTCGGACGCGACAATGTCCATGATTTTATCGACATTTTCGACACTTGGCCTTCCAGTGCGTGGTACATCTTTGACGTCAAAATTACCGGAACGGAATCGACGAAACCAAAATTGCGCGTGATTGGCTGTTACAGTATCAGGACCATAAACACTATTCACATTTGCAGCCGCCTGGCTTGCGTTTTCGCCTTTATCGAAGAAAAACTGTAAAATATAGCGTGTTTTCTCTTTGCTAGTGTCCATTTTGACGCGCGCTCACACAACACTGAGTCAACTCATTGCAACTATCTGAACAGTGTTTGTAGTACGCAATCTCATCGTTTGAACGCCATCTCGTTGAACCCGATCGGACTTATACAACGCGAGCTACAGATCACTGAAGCCATCTATTGGCAAAATAATGGATTACTTTTTACTACACCAGATATAAAGGTCAGGACCCCCGGATAGTCCCGCCCCAAATTGCGGCCGATTCCAAAAAACCTGGCCAAAAGTCCCAAAAAAGTAACTAGTTAGGGATTTTTTCATGTTCATTACAGTACATCTGTAATGGTCAGATATTAATTATGAAAGTGTTTATTTCCTTTTACCTATCCCAGAATAGGAGTCGCAAAGCCACCTTTGTTCGATTGGCATCGATTGTGTTACTGAGGCAGTAAACGACGTACGTGTTGAAAGCTGTATCAAAACTTTATATTGAAGCAGACTATAATCAGATAAAATGGAACCAAGGTCTGAAAGTACGTAGAATATATAAAAAAAAGTTACGAAATAATAATTTATCAAATGTAAATTATTAGTGCAGCTAAAATTGTTATTGATTTTTATTAACTGAAAGCGTTAAAATACGATATGTTATTATGAAAAAGTTGTGTTGTTCCGCTGTCAGACTTATTGTAAGTTTTCAAATGTATGTTCGTCAATATAAAACAAAAAGATTCTGCCCGAAGTTGCCCCTGTTTGTTATTGAATCGTTTCAAAATGGCGGATCCAAAAATCCATTTTCCACATCGTTTGAGCTAGAGCTACGAAATTTGGCAGAAAGGTGTATTATAACAAGTAGTTTAGGAAAATATTACATGTTGGAAAAGTCGCCATCTTGGATCCAAAATGGCCGCCAAACCTATTCTTGTATAGAGTGGAGAGCCTAAACCTCTGGAGCTAAAACACCAAATTAGATATGAACGTACATGATCACAAATAAGTTAAGAAAATATTACAAATTATTTCGAAAGACGCCATCTTAGATCCAAAATGGCGGACCCAAAAAACCATTTTCCATACCGTTTCAGCTAGAGAAAGGAAATTTGTCATAAAGGTGTATCATCACGAATAGTTTAGGTAAATATTACAATATGTTGAAAAAGTCGCTATCTTGGATTCAAAATGGCTGCCGAAAATCCAATCAGTAATCATTTATTAAAATAAAATATCATATTTCATTAAAAACAATTATCATTTAAGTATATGCTAAAATGTTAAAATGTTGTGAAGGGGATTCAATTTTGTAACTGTGACTTCAAATTCGTAATCAACGACCCAAAAAACCATGAACATAATAATTATATTGATGGTAACATGATATACAAGCTGTTTCACGAATAGGGGTTGTCAATAGGGGATGAAGCGAGTTACATTTTGCAACTCTGACTTCAGATTCGTAATCAGCGACCCAAAAAACTCCCGAGTACAGATTTTGAGATCATTCACTTGCGTTTTTTTACTTTTGGCCAGCATTTTTGGAAGCGGCTACACTGTGCGCCCTGAGGCAGCGAACTCCGTATGCATGCATGCAACTACAGCCTCTGTCACGGGTGTGGATGCTACGGTTTCCATCTCACGAAGACATTTATCATGTGTTGGTTTATGTATAACAGAAGAAAGAAGGCGAAACAAGAAGACAGGAATGCGCGAGGAGTGTTTTCTTGCTGGAGGTAGGGGGGGGGGGAACAGAATATGCAGTGTTGAATTTTCTGTAAAAAAAAACCTCTACTGATTACTTTACCTGGTAAACCACGTATGCTTGAAGCATGGAGGAACCCAGATAAAAAGTCTGTAATGAATCTAATTTTATCTTTGACGCATCCACTTTGGCAAATGTTGTTTTGGCATCCAATAATGCACTCACACACACATACAGCACATAGCGCGCGTGCGCAAGTTTGAAGAAGGTCTGCACTGCTGATCTGGCTGAAAAGACACTAGACTATGGTTATTATTAAATGCGTTATTTGGGTAACTACTAGACGCGTCTTTTTTTTAGGTAGATTTCGAAGAAAATATACCTATTGAGATCGGTACGATATGAAAGTGTATATTTATATATATATGATAGTCCCATATATATATTAACACGCTAGCGGCCATAATTTTGAAGATATTTTTATATGTTGTTTCTAGGCTTAATAGCTCGGTTAAGTTCGTTAATGAGCAAAATCGGTCGCCATCTTGGATCCAAAATGGCCGCCGAACCCATTGTTGTATAGAATACACAGCCTAAACCGCTGGGGCTATTGAAATCAAATTTGGCATAAAGGTACAACATCACTATTTGATTATGAAAATGTTACCTAATGAGTTCAAAGACGCCATCTTGGATCCAAAATGGCGGACCTAAAAATCCATTTTCCACACCGTTTGAGCTAGAGATACGAAATTTGGCATAAAGATGCATTATGACGAGTAGCTTAGGGAAATATCACAACATTTGGGAAAAGTCGCCATCTTGGATCCAAAATGACCGCCCAAAATCCCATTTTGCACACCGTTTGAGCTGGATAAATGAAATTTTACTTGAAGTTGTACTATCACAAGTAGGTCACGAAAAATAAGAAAACTTTCAAAAAGTCGTCAACTTGGATCCAAAATGGCCGCCCCAAAAACCCAATTTCCAAATCATTGAAGGTAGAGAAACGAAATTGTCAATGAAGGTGTATGACCAAGAGTAGGTTACAATAAATGGGACAAATCTTCCCTTTGGGGGCGCAGCCAACCGTGGGAGGGTGAAGATGTACTCCGTGGTGGTGTAGTGCTGCAGGGAGATTTTGGTTAAGATAAAGGAGGCGGCATCCTCTCAAAAGCACTGAAGTTGGGGGGCGATCCCCGGCTCCCAGCGAAACTTCGAAATCTACCTCAGCCTGTAGGCCTACCGAAAGGGATTTTTTTTTCACGCACATACTACTAACAGAAAATGCACAAATACATCTAAATGTAAGGTGTTTCTCCGGTTTATGGATTTATAACTATTGCGTGTAGGGGTCTTTTAGGACTATGTTTGTGATGTATGGAAGTGTCAAAGGATCCTAGTTTCTGTACAAATGGGTTTTGTGTGTTAGCCATTGTTAAATAGAACATTTTTATGAGGTCTGTGATATGTTCTTTGATGAGCGATATGCCTATCTGTTGCTGTTTTGGGGCCAGTATTGTGTATCGTGGGCACTTAGTGATTATTTTCAGTACCCTACCCTGAAAAATTTTCAGCTTGTTGATATGTGATTGGGCAACATGTCCCCATGCTGGTGACGTGTATGTATTGTCTTTTTAGTATGGGTTTTAATTGTTAAAGCCGTCCGGATGCTTTACCAATCTGTTGTGTTCTGTATATTTCGAATGTAAGTTTATTATTAAGTATGACTCATAGGTATTTTGCGTTGTTTGTCCAGGTAATGTCGTTTTGAAATAGTTCTGGGTTTGTATTGGGAAGTAGACGTGAGAAGTAGACAGCTTCGCTTTTGTTTACATTAGTTTTGATTTTCCATCCAATTAACCAGTGTTCCAATGTACCCAAGTGTGTTTGTAGTAGATACCTGCACGGGCCAGGCTTGGGCGGGCTAGCTCCGCTATTTCTTTGGGCCGGGCTTGGGTGGGCAGAAACTGCTTTCTCTTCAGGTCGGGCCGGGCTATGTTCAAGTCTGTGTGCACGCCAGGTGGAGTGAAAGGTATTACAAACAATGCAATATTTAGAGTTGGTGTTGCTTAGCGGCTCCACTTTCGCTATAGAGAATTAATTGTTCACCGGGGTGTTGACCCCAGTCGGCAGTTACACGAGTGACTGCATGCCCTTCCCTCAATAAATAACAAAAGACAGTATGCGTATTGAAGCTTCCTCTGATGGTCCGTGTCAATACCAGAATATGGTCAATCCAACCACTGGATCCCAGGGGGTGAGCAGTCAGAGTTGTCGTCTTGATATAAAACTGAAAGGAAACCGCACTCTTTGTTCTTCTCTCCTCTTCAGCGACACGCAGGAAGAAATTGTGGATGAAGTCAGGGATGCAGTCTAATACGCTGTTAAAAACCGTGCAAATGTAGATCTTGCGGGTGGGGTAAATTTTCTGATAATTTGTTTTGTAAATAAAAGTTATACTTTGACTAGCTACTTCTTTGCCGGATTTAAGAAACCTGCGACTACAAGTAATCCTATTGTTCAAAGCGAAAGTATTATTTTGATCCTTTGTGTTAGAAATAAATTGAAACGGCAATCCTGTAGAATGAAATTAAAATGACTAGCCAATCTAAGCGCATCGCATTTTTCAAACACTCACTCACAGAAGCTTGTATGCATTATATTATTATTATACCAGATACGAATATATTGGGGCTCGAGCCAAAACCTTTTAACATTTATCGGGCCGGGCCGGGCTTGGGCCAAGAATTTTTAAAAGTTATCGGGCCGGGTCCGGGGCAAGAATTTTTAAATGTTATCGGGCCAGGCTCGGGCCAAGGCCGGGTCTCGGTACAATCGGGCTGGATTGGGCTCGGGCTGAAAAATTCGGCCCGTGCAGGTCTCTAGTTTGTAGGTATTTGCAGGCTTGTCTTGGTTGCGAGCTATTTGCTTAGATACAAGTGTCACCTGCAAATAGTGCTGCCTGTGTACTGGATGTAACTTAGGAAAGTATCCATTGATTATGATTTGTAGGTGCCTAATTGCCATGGGAGATATTCCCTTCCTTATGAGAAGAAAATCCCATCCCGAACCTGTACAAAATCCTATTGCGAAATCTCCGACCACATCTCTATCCGCTCATGACTACAGGAAAGGACATGTTATGAAGGAAAGTTTTCTTCCATCCTTATCTGTTAAGCTCAGATGCAATCTCCGACCGAAGTGAAAGTCCAATTAAAGATCTTATTTTCTATTATACAGCGTGAAACGGGCACTGATGTAGTGTTCAAGTCGCCCTGGTCACAATAAATTTTATCCCTCCCATTATTCAACGACGCCTCAAACACCCTGTCGTTTCTGTGATCTTGATTATCTATACGGGTTTGAACTCGTCTCGCCAATACCTTTCCAGCAACACTTCAACCACCTTCCTAGCCCTAGTAGTTCCCGAGTTAAAGATTGTCTCCCATATTTCGGGACCCGTCCCTGTGATCTGGATTGTCTATACGATCAGTACCCAAAATAAACCGGAATGTTGTAATAAAATTGTGTGTATTTATTTTTGGGAGTTACAACTTGAATCGCTTTCAAAGTACTGTCTATTTTATGAAAAGCACTGGTCTAAACGAGTTTTCCATTTTCGAAGCAGTCGTGAAACTCTTGCCAAGGGATACCTTTTAATGGCTCACTCGAATTTTTCTTCACCTCTTCCACATCTGCAAAAAGTTTTCTTTTGAGGATCTTTTTTTTTCATTCGGTGTAATAAAGCAAAGTCACTCGGAGCAAGTTCAAGTGAATATGGTGGGTGCAAAAGCTGGATCATGTTGTTTTCCGTTAAACATTGTTTCACAATCAAAGTTTTGTCTGCTGCTGAGGCACGACTTTTGCTGCAACTCTTTTCATTTGCAGTTTCTTGCTTAAAGTACATTGGCAGGAACTCCAGGGCGCTCCAAACAAAACAACAAGTTTATCAGTGGTTCTGTGACGGTCTTCCATAATCAGTCCACGAATTCTGGCGATGTTTTCGTCTGTTCGGGAGGTCGAGGGTAACCCTGAGCGAGGTTGGTCTTCAAGTGACCTCAAAGCGGATAAACACTCGTAAAGTTTTGTTTTCCCCCATAGCAGCTTCCTTGTAAGCCGTTTCAAGCATTACAACTGTTTCCTCAAATAGAAAACAGAATTTCATTGCCCCACGCGTTGTTCCTACTTTTCAGTCAACACAAAAATCGCCGAACAAGCGAGAGACGCTTCACAAACATATTTATTACGTGGCACCACCACTTCACTCGATAACGCTGGTCGGTAGAAAGACTTATGCAGAAGGGGCATCTAGCGGCAGAAACATGTGCTACATTGGATCCGGTCACCAGAGAACGATTCCGGTTTCTTTTGGGTCCCCCCTCGTACGTGCTTGAACTCGCCTCGCCGATACCTTTCCAATAGCCCTGGTAGTTACTGATTTCAAAATTGCCTCTCCCCGTAAGTATTTCCGTACGTATCTGAGAGCTGGATGAATGATACCTATTTGAACTCGCCTCACGGAGACCTTTCCAACAACATCTCAACCATCTTCTTAGCTCTAGTATTTCCTGAGTTGACGACAGTCAGACGGCATTTGCTTCTGAAGCCTAAATGCGGCCATATAGCGATAACACGCGTAAAAAATCTGAGTTAGAACAGAGAATTTGGTCCATATTGGTTTACACTGGAAATAAAGGATGAAGATTAACTGTCTCTCCCTAGAAATTATTTTTAATGGGATCGATCAATCCAGTATCGCCTTTAAATACAGGTCAATGGGTTTGAATGAGGTTGGCTTTCCACGATACGCAGAATTTCGATCAGCTCTGTTTTCACACGGCACTTATTTGACGTACACTGTTGTGTTTTGACACGGATGCTGTTTTGTCAGTGGTGCCTTTGATTTGATTTGATTTGATTTATTTGACTGATAAAGTTAAGGCCTTCTCTTCCACATTACCAGTAACATGATTTAGCATTTATCTTTATACACCGATACACCTGCAACTAAGATACAAACAAATAAAGATTAACAAAATCTTATTCCAGTAACACACACACACACATGAACATTTAATCTAGGTTTGAAACATATTATTTTTTATATACTGCTGTCATGTATCACATCCTCATCATCAACAACAACAAGAAACACTTGTACATTTTTATCCGTTATAAATTAACTAATTTATTCACACACCTGTGCACACAACATTCGAATTCAACAAGAATGGTGGAGAGCTTCTGCTGTATAAATAGTTCTTTTTTTTTAAAAAAAAAAAAATAAATGGGTAGATTACAAATATTTCGATTTCATTTCATAAAGAGTTAGCTGTGTTAAAGTGCAGACATATATTCTTTTCGTACCTGAAATCAGTTGAGTGTGACGAGATAGGTGTTGACATTGGTGGCATTCAGAGCGGTGAGGGATCACTGAATTTGTCCTTTGAATGACACTTCTCACTTCCGGCTCACAGTGAGCCGACGCCATCTTTGTGAGCAAAGATTTTCACACTCACTTGTGAGCCAGACCTCCCGGAAGTGCGGTTAGTGCGACTGCAATATGGCTTCCGGTGGAGAGTAATATAGTAGGACGAGTTTATTCAGAAATATTACCAAATAACAACAAGCCATGAGGTGCAATTGCAGCTTCAGTTTGGTAAGATGTTAGATCTACATGTTAGCGCTTTAAAAGATATTTATATCGAACAAATACTGTGTTAGAGGTACATATTAGCTGTGTGCTTTCTTGCCTCACTGCGAGATGAAAGAGCTGAACTTCTTGAATCAGAAAATAAAACGGATAAACTTATTCCGTACAGATTAAATTCTTAAGCTGTTTTCGAACGTTATAATTTTAAATAGCCAGGTTTGAAGTCACATGTTTCCGCGCTCAAATTGGGATCTTAAAGTACAAAGTATTTTTATTAAAAACTTGCCTTAGAGCATGTAAGACCCCATTCGTATTTAATCCGTCGTCGATAAAAAAAAACGGTAATATATGCCTGACAACTTCCCGACGTGTCATATTTACTACCCTTCGTGCTATGCGATATTCAATTGTTCGTGGAACTTCAACCATACGCTTTATAAAATTCAACTGTTTATTGAGCATAAACGAAATTAGGCATCCGAAGGATCCGCTGTGAGCGCTCACTCATTGGAGATCACTCTCACCGAGCCGCTCACTGCGCTGAATGCAGCCATTGTAACTTGGAGGAGCCGGATAGGAATGTTTGCTACGAAAACGAAATTGAAGCGTTGCAAACCTTGCAACAATATTGATATCCTTACATTGGTGTTAAAAGTGTTCTCGTTTGGTTTGGTAATCGCTGCATTACTGGTGATGTCCGGAGTAGAATTGAATCCTAAGTCATTGGACGACCTATACAAGAAATTGGAAGAGCTGGATCAGAAAATAACTGGTATTTCTAGTGTCACAAACAATCTAAGTGTAAATCTTGAAACGTTAGTTAATGAATTGAATGCGGTGAAAAGAGAGAATGAGGAACTTTAGAAGCAACTGGCTATTACTAGTGATCTTTTGGACAAACTTGAAAATAAGTCGCGCAGAAATAATTTGATATTTCGGAACATTGGTGAATGTAGTGGACGACCGGAATCTTGGGAAGAATCAGGAGAACGTGTCTTACAGTTTGTCACAAAGCAGCTTCAAGTAGATTTAAACTCCACTCCTTTAGAAAGATTCCATAGACTTGGACGTGGACATAATGTCCCTATTATTATTAAGTTTTCTTCTTGCAGGAAAAAGGCTGAAATATTTAAAAACGCTTTCCGTGCTGTTACTATTACTGACGACTTCTCGGCTTCCAAACGTGAAACAACAAGACAGTTATCATGTTATATGAGGGATGCTCGATCAAGAGGAGATCGTGTAAAGCTCCAATATAACAAACTATATATAAATAATAGACCGTACACTCTTGATGATCTACAAAAAGTGAAAACGTACCACAAGAGTCATACCTGAAGTTGCAACACTGTAACTTGACCATAGTACAGTTGCATCTATGACATCTGGAAAGAAGCAAGTGAGCAGGTCAATGCGTTCAACCATGACACAACCGCCTACGGGAAGCAGAGGAGGTGAGTGTAAGTTTTTTTACCCGAAAGCAGTGAAGCGTGTAAACAAACACCAAATATATCTCAGACTCAGGGTGTCAGCGGAACAAGGAAACAGTTTCAATTATATTACCAAAACAGTCTATCTTTGCGGGAAAAAACAAGAGACTTTTTCTGTAGTGTTATATCAAACAATTACGATGTAATTATGATCGCTGAAACTTGGACCAATGAAACACGTTATAATAGTGAACTACGCGTTTGACAATAGATATACTGTTTTAAGATAAGATCGCAATGTTAAAAAAATCTGAAAAATCAAAGGGGGGAGTGGTGGTTGTCGCTCTTGAATATTACAATCTTTGTTTATTGAACAGTTGTGATGATAAATATGAATGTATTATTGCCAAAATTACAGTAGGAAGGGAACCATTGTTTATCTGTGTTGTATATTTTAAGGCAAACTAAGGAATGGATTTGTATGACGATTTATTCGCATGTGTTGAGACAAATTGTCCGCAAGGCAATCATATTCTTCTGGTTGGAGACTTCAATCTACCATCCATTTCCGGTATTGATTTCGATTTTGTAAATAGCACATAAATGCATCTTTATGATCTTAAATCATTAAACAATGTAATAAATCAAAATAATCGTACCCTAGATTCTTTCAAACCTAGAAAACATTGAAGTCAATAGGGAATCGATTCCGCTACTACCGTTAGATCTCCATCATCCAGTTATAGTAATAAATATAAATAACAAAAGAATTGCAAAAATAAAAGAAAAAACAATACTTTTGATTACAATGTCAGGAAGGCTGATTTTATGGTGTTATATAGGGAACTACTAAAAGTTGATTGGAAATACTTAAAAATTTATAATAATGTAAATGACCTAGTGAGTAAACTTTATGATGTTATTTATGAAATATTTGGCAAATGTGTACCCTGTAAAAGAAACTTTATCCCAAAGTATGCATGCTGGTTCACTAAAGACATTATTAGGAAACTCAAGGTTAAATCAATCTATCATAAAAAATCTACTTACAAAACTGAGAACCCAAACCCTTACTATCTAATTTGTTAGATTGCGTAGGGAAGTCAAGAAAGACATTAGAAAAGCATATGAAGCCTTTATATCAAATTCTGAAAATAATATAAATGATGATCCAGGTCAACTATGGAAATTTATAAAAAAAAATAAAACAAAACATCTTCCTCCAAATATATTAAAATTTCAAGCACAGAATTTGTATAACACTGAAGAAATAGCTAACACATTTGCACAGTATTTCCAGTCTGTATTTGTGTCCTCTCCTCAGCCGTTCGGTGATTTTGATAGTAATCAGAGAGGTTACGAAGAAATCGGAATACTGTCTGTTGACCAAATACATTTGAGTGAAATAGAAAAGGCTATCAAGAATCTAAAATCCAAAACGACAGTTGGATCTGACGGGATACCCTCCTATGTAGTCAAAGGATGCATTGATATCTTTAAATATCCCCTATTGATTGCTTTCAACTTAGAACTGAAAACATGTACTTTCCCAGACAAATGGAAATCAGCTTTAGTTTGTCCAATACCTAAAACTAATGACAGTCGAGATATTACCTACTATAGGCCTATAGCAATGTTACCAGCCTTTGCCAAAGTCTTTGAACAGATTTTATATAAGCGAATTATTAATCACGGGAAGTCTGTTATTTCAACTAAACAACATGGCTTTGTTTCACATAAATCCACAGTAACAAACCTTGCAATTGTTACAAATTTTATAAGAAACTGTTTGGATGAAGGAAAGCAAGTTGATGTGATTTATATCGACTTTGAAAAGGAGTTTGATAGAGTAAATCACAATATATTACTCGGTAAATTAAATCACTATCACTTGTCTTCTTCCTTTGTCCGGCTCATGTTCTCTTATTTAACTAATCGTAGACACTCTGTTCTATTTAGAGAATACAAATCTAATGAATATACAGCTCTGTCAGGAGTCCCCCAAGGCTCGAATCTTGGACCATTGCTATTTCTCATGTTTATTAATTACCTCCCGGAATTCATACCCTTTAATGAAAAAATGCTATTTGCGGATGATCTCAAAATATATGCTAGAATTGATTCTGTTGAAGAAGCCATAAAAAAACAACATAGTTTAGATAATATTGCTAAATGGTGCTCTATCAATCAACTTCCAGTTAATGCAAAGAAATGTAAAGTATTATCATATAGTAGGAATAAATCGATTTATCAATTATATTATGAAATTCATAAGTGTCCATTAAGTAGACCTGATATGATTAAAGATCTTGGTGTCACCTTTGATAAGAAATTGACGTTTAACAACCGCATAACAAATATTACAGGCTTTTAAAATGTTAGGATTTGCAATAAGGATGAGAAAAGAATTTAACAATGTTACTACATTAGAGAAAATGTACTTTACTTATGTTCGTTCCTAATTGGAATTTGCTTAAACTATTTGGAATCCTTCTCAACAAAAAAATTTACAACAACTACAGAAAATACAATCGAAATTTCTAACCCTCAAAGTAACTCGGATCTATCCTTCTTATGAAAACTTCAGTACATTCATTAAAAACTTTAAGTTTCAGACGTTAGAGCAAAGGCGTATCATTTCTGATATGTTATTTCTTCGGAAAATAATTCAAAATGACATAGACCGCTCAGATTTAGTATCATTGTTGCAGTTTCGTATCCCGTCACTAAAAACTCGTGTAGACAATACTGGATTTTTCCCCCCTGCAAAAAGGTTAAAACTAATAAAATGACGAAGTCACCAATCTGGAGAATATGTGCTGTCTACAATGAAATGTGTAGGAATTACATTGAATTTGATAAATGTGACATGTCTTACAAAGCATATAAAGGTGTTGTAATAAAAAATGTCTGTAGACCAATATTGTAAATATCGACACATTAATTAGGCTATAAAGCCTATTGTGTTGACAATAAATACATAATATGTTACTGTATTTCCTTTTAAATATTACGCTTGATTGCTTTTTCGTGAGCTCTGAAGACAATGAGTTCCACAACTGTGTTCCAGTAGCAAAAAAAATGCCTTGCTGTACTGGCATGTTCTGTGTCTCGGTATAACTAAAAGGTTATCAAATCGTCTGCTTCTGTGTGTATGACAGGGATGTTGAAAGAGATCTAGATATTGAGGACTAGTTTTCATTACTGTCTTATGAACTTGATAGGCAATGTCAAGCACTCTTCTTGTTTTCAAATCTAGCCTGTTCAATTGTATTCTGTGTGGTGTTACATGGTCATATTTCCCGTCCCCGACAACGTACCGTATGCAAGAATTTCGTGCGCGCTGTAGTCGATCTAATGAACAAGTTGGCATATCATTGTAAAGAACGTTTCCATAGTCGATAATGGGCATAATTAAGGTTTCAACAAGTAATTTTCTATTTTTTTTCAGGTGTGTAAATATGTATGCGTTTCAGGGCTAGCAATGTGAAATAAACTTGTTTTTCTTTTACATATTTCTTTAACGTGAGAACGTCAGGACAATGTCTCGTCCACTAAGTTCTTAACATCTCCACTAACGTTTAGAGACTTACTTTCTAATTTTAATTTAGGTCTATCTGTGTGCGATAGCTTCGTGTTGTTGGAAAGGATTGACTGAGTTTTCCCTGGATTAAGATGGAAGCCATGCTGGCGAGACAATTTGGCTATTGCTGCTAGATCATTATTCATTTTATGTATCAATTGGTCTGTATCTTTCCAATCACCCTGTATTGTAGGACTGTAAGTCATCCGCAAATAAATGAAACTGCCAGTGGGATATAATTCTACTTATGTCATGCACATAGAAACAATACAAAATAGGACCTAAAATTGACCCTTGAGGAACACCATATTTTATATCTACCCAGCTCGAAATTTCATTTGTCACGGTTACCGCCTGCTTTCTGCCTTTGTAGCACACACTGTTATGACCAACGCTATTTTGTCGCCCGCTCTGTTCTGGCCGGCGCTTTTTTGTCGCGCTCTATTCTATGCTGTTTTGTCATGTAATCAGCGTGACTACCGCTCCAACCAATATTAATCTCCCATAATGCCTTGTAGTAGCTAGTAATAAAAGTATCTCCAAAATTTGGCATGCCTTGGGCCCGGGTCCAGTGGGACTATTTATAAATCCATGCCTGGCCGTGAATAAATAGGATGATGGTTCGTCGTTCTAATAAGCCTGATGAAGTTGGGCTACCGCACATACGCATTTAAAGGGAATACAAGAAAAAAAAGACATAAAAGCCAAAACGAACATTCAAAATTCCAGAGATATTCATTCAAAATTACAAAGGGTTACATTTTTCCGATCATTGAAAGTTTTTTCCTTCAAAATAGATACCTTAGAAGAATCAGGGATTCTGCCAGTACCTCACATAGGCACCTCCAAATTCTGTAACACACTCTCCTTAACTTTAAAACTTTTACGGTTAAAAATCCATAGAAACCGTACTTACACCCTCAATTTTCGCTTTACACCCCCAAAATGAAAATCCTAGGAGAATGAATTTTTGTTGCTAATTTCAGGAATAGCTTCAGATTTGGTAAGATTTTAGCTCAAATTTAATTTACAATTGAACGTTTTATTGCTTACATTGCTTCCCTTTTCTATAAAATCGCAATAGTTATTTACCAAAGTAGCTGCTATTAACGGTGTTGGCCACACGCGCCATCTTGGATTTTTATTCCATTTATTTATATGGTATTTTATTTACTGATCCTGTGTCCTCGTAAAGTAAAATTTTTAAATCCTGTTTTCACTCAATTATTCTTTACTGTTGTTTTAACTCGTTATACTTTCAAAAATTAATTATTTTTTTATATGAACAGAAATAACATTAAAGACATTTCTCAGCCGAAAAAAACAAGCCAATTCTGTTAAATTAAACCTTTTACACGTTTCTGTGCATGAAATATAAGGAAAATACAACTTATTATGGGTAGATAAATTCTTTACGAATACAAACCTAACATTCTTCACACTGTCGGTTCTTATTTGTATTTAAAATTACAGTAATTGTAAACTAATCGTGAGATTTTTCATGCGACTATGTACGGTATTGCCACCTAGGGGCCAAGCATGTAAAGACGATGACTGTCTCGCGAATGAATATGGAATAATCCGTGAATCGTCTGCTACCAGAGTAGAGCGCCAAATTTAATGCCTTTTGATGCTGAATTTAACAATGATTTTCGATTATTAATCTCTTTGATTAAAGTGGATTTTAATTCTCTAATATGCAGGGGTTTTATTTATTTATTGAACACGACAGGTTAGAACACTAGTTGCGATATTCAACATACAGATGCCATATTTTACACACACACACACATTTACGTAATTTGCATATTTGGAGATTCATTGTGACAAAGAATTCATTACTTTATATACGAACGAAATTCACTTACATTTGGTTCTTTGGATCAGGAGGTGGAAAACTGCATCGCGAGGTCGAGTTGTGCGAGACGTGCAACCCTATTACTGACAATAAGCTTTCCGAATTAATTTTACTTTCTAATATTTTGTGTAGAAAAGTTAATAGAAAATTATTTTTTTTTATTTTACAGAGATTGTAATGTGTATTTGTTTACTAGGTCCAAGTTCTTTTCGAATTTAGGATATATTCCTGTTTCTTTGTAAGTCAAAAATCGAACAAATTTAAATTGTATAATTTCTATTTGGCGAGTGTTCTTCTATGTATTAGGCTGCCATAGTACTGCAGCATATTCTAACTTCGCCCGAACTTACGCTGTATATATATATATATATATATA
>JAGDQP010040107.1:0-17424 GCA_022664845.1 Lepisma saccharinum | reverse complement strand
TGTTTCATTTTCGTTCCAGAACAAAACACTGGTGACATCTAGCGAATCCATCCATATGCAACACTCCTCGGTGAATTCTGAGGCTCGATTACCCGTGAGGTTAGCAAACTCGCTCGCATTGTCTGCGGCGCATGGCAACAGGTTCATTTCATGTAAGATTTCATTGAATAGCCTATTTTGCCAAACAAATACAACTCCTGTCCTTAAAAGCTCACAAACTCGTCTAGGAGTTAATAATAACTACTGCAACAATCGCCTTCTATCAGCAAATGAGCATCTCTTTTCCACGAATTGATTGATTGAACCTCGTGTTGCAGTTCCTAATTGCTTACTTGAAACCGTTAACAAGAAACAGATTTCCCTCAAAGAGGTTAACTGGATGTTGAATCTAAGATAATCTCTCTGAAAGGAAGATCCGAATTTTCCCAATGGGAGTCGCCTGCTTATCCACGCCCGAAGAAGGCACTGCCGATTTGCAGCAACGTCAAAACTATGTTGACTGTGTTTTTTGATTGTGAAAGTATCTTCCTTCACCGACACACTTCTCCAGAATAAACAGTTCGTAAGGAATACTACCTTGATGTTATTCGCCAACTGAGAGATGCGGTACGAAGAATAGGATAAGGGACGCATATGTGGAAAACTGTTGATTTTTCACTTTCATTACGTCAAGGCGCCCATCTATTTTTGATATCCTTTACCGATAGAAGTATATTATTTCATGTGACATGATTGATTAGAGGATAGTTTGACGAAACGGGAAGGTCGATTAGAACGGGGAGGTATGACATCCAGCTCAGAGTGATAGTGCCATCAACCAGGTGTGAACTGAATTACTTACTGGTTTCACCACAAAAGGGCAATGCCCTCAGTTGCCGTCGTGATTTCATGTATCCGAGTGGAGTTGGTTTAAAAGATTATTTCCGAGTAGAGTTTTCTAAGCTTCCATTTATTTCAACACCAAGTTTGTTGTTAGATTGTGGCTAAGTACCACATCCTAATTTTACAGTTATTTAGGTATAATATCTTGAAATCCTAGACAGTTGGACAAACAGTACAGGTAAGCTGATTGGTAAAATGGGGCTCACTATTTGTACAGAGATTGTAAGTAGGTATTTTCTGAGAGAATTATTTCAGAAAGAAAGTTTCATTTGAGCCGAAAAGCATTCTGGTCAGCAGCTTTACTATACACATTATGGGACTCATGCCCGTTTCGTCACACTTTCCCTTACTTTTCGCAAGACCCGCACTAGTACATTCTAGGAGCAAATATTTATTAAAACCAAATACTAGTAAAGTATAGTAATACTTATATCTAAGCATGCCAACAATGAGGTGAGCAACATTTATTTGATTGCCAAGAATATTTGAACGAACCACAGGTAATTTTGGAGGTTACTGAATCAAAAATGACGTTAATTTTGCTAAGATGGCTCTACTTGTTTTCTGAGATGGATATCATAAAAATGGGATTATACCCGTAACTGCTAACACGTACCGTAATCATTGAGAAGGAATATTTAGCCCATTATTTTATTCCTTAATATTGTTTGCCAGGTTTATCCAGGTGAGAGGAAAGTATATACATATTTGAAATCAGCAAGTTACTTGAGCAACAAAGATAAAATTGCTTCGACAATATAGTGGTACACGAAGTTTTATCTTATAGGATAGCAGGGCCAAGATCATTGAAACAAGTGGTATTTTATTCAAGAGGAAACATAACTCTAGTTTGCGGAACGTCATTAATTACCTATTGGAATTCACAAAAGAAATTCTTGCATCGCGGCATGCTTGGACTAATGAATATATTCGTTCAGACCTTGTACATGGACTGTGATTATTTCAAATTCATTTGTTGGAACGAACTATTGAAGAAAATTAAAAGCACAATGTCTTCAAATTCGCAAACTCCTCAACGATTTTGCTTTCCTAATGTTACAAATACTGTATATAATTCTGGCTTGTTCAGTTATATCTCAGTTGTCAAAATATTGAGTAACCACAAGACAAACAACTATGAACAATGGTGTAAAACTTGCTCGATAAATTTATAATTTTGAAAAATAATGTAAGAGCAATAGTACTTGAACCACTTAGATCGATTTGCGAGTAATCCTTATAATTTCATTGATGACCATGTGGAAAAGTTTCCTAAAGGCCATGCAGGGAAGGTGTCAAGGCACATGGGACAGACACATTAAGGAT
The DNA here is from genome assembly GCA_022664845.1 of Lepisma saccharinum. Taxonomy (NCBI): domain Eukaryota; kingdom Metazoa; phylum Arthropoda; class Insecta; order Zygentoma; family Lepismatidae; genus Lepisma; species Lepisma saccharinum. The sequence goes on along the minus strand of JAGDQP010040107.1, from coordinate 15,216 downwards.
ATATAGTCTCAAATATGACTCTCCCGATATCTTATGAAAATGAAAACTTTACCAGCAGAGTTTTACCAGAGAATTGTGGCATAAGTCCTTTCTCTCTAGTTTTACTGCGCACTAATTTTGTTGAACTGCATTAGCTAACTATATTTCTTGTTTTAATTTATTTGATTACTTTTTGTAAGATTTGGTTCAGTTCCCGACTCATATATGAGTGACCATTTAATGTGTGCATTTTCTTTTGTTTGTCTATGGTGGCATCCGGCATGCAAAGGGATGGAAGCAATCTAACAAAACGAATGTCGAATTCTGAGTCAGCTGCACAAAGTTACCCTAACATCGTTCTAATATAATTGGCAATAGTATTCGTGTTGACAAGGTCTAACTCTTTCTTTCAGCATTATGTATTGTCTTTTGATATCTCAGGCCGGACCAGAACAAATTGTTTGTTCGCATAATATCAGATGTTGAGGGGTTTCAAAACGTTACTGTAGCCGTGACAATAATAAACAAAAGAACATAAGGTGACTGTGTAGCATGTATTTGAGAATAATTGAATCACACTTTCCACATTTTTAAATGAATACCACCAAAATTGTTGGTTAAGTCATGCTTTGAATCGCTGTGCTGTGGTTAATACTGTACTGAAATGACAGTACATCCATCGAAAGCAAATAGAGGATTACATGTCGATAGTGCAGATGTTGTATTTCACATGGTAGAGTAAAGTAAGATGAAGTAGTGTTATTGGTTGAAGAGAGGTGTGTGTTGAAGGCATTGACCAAAGAATATATAAACTGTCAGAAGACGATATTGAAGAAGCTCGGCTAGAAATGACAAGGAGTAATTAAGACGAAATGAAGCTTCGAAGTTGAAAATAAGCGCACTTCGAAGGTATTCACCAAAAGGTTTTTAGATCAGGCAGACGTTATAGGAAGGTATAAACGACAAAGACATATATACGAGGGTTGATCTAGAAATAAGGTTTCCATTAATTTTACAAATAGACAACATTGTTTATTCTCATAGCAATGTACATCGTTGGAAAGAAGACACTTTGCTCTATTTTTCGACATAATCGCCATCTTTCTACGCATTTTTGTAGACGGTGCTCCAATTTTTGTATCCCAATGTCGTAGAACTCCGCCGCCAACCCGCTGAGGAAGCGTTTCACCTCGTCTTTGACTTCATCATCGCTCCGCAAGCGTTGACCACTCAAGTATTCCTTTAATTTCGGGAACAAGTGATAATCGCTAGGCGCGAGGTCCGGACTGTACGGTGGGTGGGGCATGACAGTCCACCCAAAGTTTGTCAAAAGGTGACGGGAGACGTGAGGTCGGGCGTTGTCGTGAAGCAGCCTTACACCGGTTGCGAGTCGTAATCGCCGGCGGTTCTTTATATCTCGCCTGAGTTTTCTTAGTCTTGCACAATAAGTGTCTCAGTTGATTGTTGTCCCAGGTTCCATGAAATCGATCAGCAGTATCCCCTTACGATCCCAAAACACACTGGCCATGACTTTGCCAGCAGAAGGAGTTTGTTTGAACTTCTTTGCGGCTGGTGACCCTGAGTGACGCCATTGTTTGGACTTTTGTTTCGTTTCGGGAGTGAAATGAAACACCCACGTTTCGTCTCCCGTAGTAATGGAGTCCAACAATCCTTCCTTATCTTCTTGACACTTTTGATGAAACTGGCGAGCAGAGGCAAGGCGTTTCTCCTTGTGTTATGCTGTCAACATACGCGGTACCCATCGAGCACAACACTTGTGATACCACAATTTTTCAGTCAAAGCTCTGTCCACTGTACCATAAGAAACTCCCAGGAATCCGAGCAACAAGTCCACGGATGGTGATCCTCCTGTTTTGAAGCACCTCGCGTTTTACCATCTCGACAATCGCCTCCGAAACTGACGGTGTTCCACTCCGTTCTTCATCGTGGACGTCCTTCCGACCGGCACTGAGCTCCCTGTACCACTTTCGGGCGTGTTGAACGGACATACACTTGTCGCCATACACCTCTGTCAACTGACGATGAATACACGCGGGTGGAGTCCCTTTGGCGTGCAAAAAGCGAATTACGGAACGAATCTCGCACTTGGCGGGAGCAACAATGGGCACCACCATCTAGGATGGCTGCTGAACCAAACTGCGCAGCGCAGCGAAGCGCGGTCGGGCGGAATCGAGAGTGTGGAAACATCCGCGTACAGCGGTGTTACCGGATTTCGCCTCGCACCTTCCCGTGCGGCTGGAGCTCTTTGGGAACCATATTTCTGGATCAACCCTCGTACATCGACGGATAAAATATATGATCCATTTGTTTATTTTCATTTTTTGTGGGTTGTGATAATTCTTTCGACAGAGGGACTTGTATGGGGAGATTTATCTCTAATGCACACGCATTAGGTTGGGTTTACTGTTTAGATATAAATACGGACACAAATTTCCGTATATGGTAGTAATTCTCCTATCAGGAAACTGCCATGTTCTTTCGTGTTATACATAGACCAGGACTTATAACAAATCGTAACGCTTTGAAACTCCCATTTCAGTATGTTAAATAGCTAGCAATATTATTTCAGCAACACAACAAGACCTACACTAGTAGTTACATTCTAGGAGCAAGTATTTATTAAAACCAAATACTAGTAAAGTATAGTAATACTTATATCTAAGCATGCCAACAACGAGGTGAGCAACATTTATTTGATTGCCAAGAATATTTGAACGAACCACAGGTAATTTTGGAGGTTACTGAATCAAAAATGACGTTAATTTTGCTAAATTGGCCCTACTTGTTTTCTGAGATGGATATCATAAAAATGGAATTTTTCCCGTAACTGCTAACACGTACCGTAATCATACAGAAGGATTATTTAGCCTATTGTTTTATTCTTTAATATTGTTTGCCAGGTTTATCCTTTGCATGTAAATCAAGTTAAACAAATCGCCTGATTTCATAATCCGAATGAAGTTTGTTTGCAGTTGTAATGAATAAACTCTCCGAAAAAAAATGGAAATCATCACTGACCGCAGAAAAAGACAAGTCCTTATGTCCTAACAGGTTTAAAAAACCTATTTACGGTAGAATGGTACGCCAGTGAAAAAAATGGAACACGGTAAACGTTCTTTGGTTACCGTCTTTATGGCAATGTGTCTTTTGTTTTGAGAGGGCCGCAAAACCAAGATTTTGATTTAGCTATTACAGTACTTTTGTGCTACGAGTATGAAAATACTCAATTGCTACGCGAAACATAGGTGAGAGGAATGTATATACATATTTGAAATCATCAAGTTATTTCAGCAACAAAGATAAAATTGTTTCGATAATATAGTTGTACACGAAGTTTTATCTTGTAGGATAGCAGGGCCAAGATCGCTGAAATAAGTGGTATGTTTTCAAGAGGAAACATAACTCTAGTTTACGGAACGTCATTAATTATCTATTGGAAATCACAAAAGAAATTCTTCCATCGCGTCATGCTTGGTGAATATATTCGTTCAGACCTTGTACATAGACTGTGATTATTTTAAATTCATTTGTTGGAATGAACTATTGAAGAAAATTAAAAGCACAATGTCTTCAAATTCGCAAACTCCTCAACGATTTTACTTTCCTAATGTTACAAATACTGTATACAATTCTGGCTTTTGCAGTTATATCTCAGTTGTCAAAATATTGAGTAACCACAAGGCAAACAACTATGAACAATGGTGTAAGACTTGCTCGATAAATTTATAATTTTGAATACTAATGTAAGAACAAAAGTACTTGAACCACTTAGACCGATTTGCGAGTAATCCTTATATTTTCATTGATGACCATGTGGAAAAGGTTCATAAGGGCCATGCAGAGAAGGCGTCAAGGCACATGGGACAGACACATTAAGACTGTAGTCTCAAATATGACTAGCGATAAGTTACGAAAATGATAATCTTACCAGCAGCATTTTAGTGCGCACTAATTGTGCTGAACTGCATTAGCTAACTATATTTCTTGCTTTTATTTATTTGATTACTTTTTGTAAGATTTGATTCAGTTCCCGACTCATATATGAGTGACCATTTAATGTGTGCATATTCTTTCGCTTGTCTATGGTGGCATCCGGCATGTAAAGAATGGAAGGAATCTAACAAAATAAATGTCGTATTCTGAGTCAGCTGCACAAAGTTACCCTAACATCGTTCTAATATAATTGGCAATAGTATTCGTGTTGACAAGGTCTAACTCTTTCTTTCAGCATCATGTATTGTCTTCTGATATCTCAGGCCGGACCAGAACAAATTGTTTGGTCGCATAATATCAGTTGTTGAGGGGTTTCAAGACGTTACTGTAGTCATGGCATTAATAAACAAAAGAACATAAGGTATGTGTGTAGCATATATTTGAAAATAATTGAATCACACTTTCCACATTTTTAAATGGATGAAAGCAAAAGCTGTTGCTTAAGTCATGCTTTGAATCGCTGTGCTGTGGTTAATAGTGTACTGAAAGACAGTACATCCGTCGAAAGCAAATAGAGGATTAAATGTCGATAGCGCAGATGTTGTACTTCACATGGCGGAGTAAAGTAAGATGAAGTGGTGTTATTGGTTGAATAGAGGTGTGTGTTGAAGGTATCGACCAAAGAATATATAAACTATCAGAAGACGATATTGAAGAAGCTCGGCTACAAATGACAAAGAGTAAATAAGACGAAATGAAGCTTCGAGGTTGAAAATAAGCGCAGTTCGAAGGTATTCGGCCAAAGGTTTTTAGATCAGGCAGACTTCATAGGTAGATATAAACGACAAAGAAATATATACATCGACGGATAAAATATATGACCCATTTGTTTATTTTGATTTTTTGTGGGTTGTGATAATTCTTTCGACAGAGGGACTTGTATGGGAAGATTTATCTCTAACGCACACGTATTAGGTTGGGTTTACTGTTTAGATATAAATACGGACACAAACTTCCGTATGTGGTAGTATTTCTCCTATCAGGAAACTGCTATGTTATTTTGTGTTATACATAGACCAGGACTGATAACAAATCGTAACGCTTTGAAACTCCCCTTTCAGTATGTTAATCAACTAGCAACATGATTTCAGCAACACAATGCCTTCTTAGTGCAATCCTCTTCGTGATTATGTCCATACGTTGTGCAGACAGTTGTTTGTGTTAATGTTGTAATTCATTCTTGTCATAGTTGAGGATTGTGGCTTCTAAACTTGTAAGAAGGTCGTCCATTTATCCTGGTAATAATAGTTCCAACTAGAAAAAAGAAAGAATGGCATGGGCTCTATTATGTCGTAGCTTTAATGGAGTCCTGAGCTGCCAAATGTAGCAGAAAGAAGCGAATTGGAGCATTTAGGTTTTTATAGTTAGACAATGTCTTACTTTTCTAAGGAGAAATTCGGATGTCTTTCTTTCAACTTGAACGAACTATGTTTTCTTTTCAAGAAGATAATAAAACCAAATACAATTGTGTGGAATCTTAAATGCTCTAACATTAAACAATTGTTATATTTGGTCACTTGCAAGCAAATAATTTGATTACGGTTATGTTCATGTTTGATGTTTGTACTCATCGCCGGGAAAGATCAATATCTTTACTAATATTTACTATAAAAGTTATATTTCAAACACATTTTGTTTTTTAAATTTTAAAAGAAAATAAGATTACAACTAACAGAATAATATTTAAATATTTTCCTTTATATATTTTGGAATAGCTCATAATGGTGGCCTTCACTACCCGCTCGGCACGAACTCCAGTATGGCCAGGTGCACCGAACTTCAAAACATATATTGATGTATGCAATTTGGATTGAATTTTAATGCAGAATGTTATGGATACAAATGATCAAGCATTATAAGACAACATCTCATCAGAAACAGAGCAGGCAGCACAAAATATTTAGTGCACATTCTCTAACTGTAATCCGCCTAATACTATACAGTTTTCATAGCGACGCTGCAGCTTGTATAATATGGGCGCAATTATATCCCGTGAAACTAGATGCAATACATGAATGATAATCAATTTGTTTTTCAATATTACGAGACACTGTATTATGGTAGACATGCCCCTTCAGTACGCCTCACAAATGAGCACCAGGCGTGATGAGATGAGGTGAGTGGATAGGACAGGTATAGGCTACTCGTATCGAAATGTGCGGTTTAGCTAAGCTGTATTGAGTCACTAGCGGTGTGCGCAGCGGCTTCGTCAGGCTGAAACCATTCTGTATTAATACACTGTTTCCTTGTTGCAAGCTACTTTCTTCTTGAACGCTTTTTGTAGTGACACATCTCTGATCTCGTTTGACAGAATTTTGCATCTAGGAACACCAAGGTGCTTTTGTTGGAGAAGGTTTCTGGTACTCTAACTCAAATAAATTCTAGACACATTTCACACTCCGCCCACCACTTTGGCCACTTCCGTATGAGCGGAAATAATGCTTCACAACAAACGCCTTCTCACAAACACTCAGGACCATTACGGATCATCTTTCACTACACCTGTTCTCTGCACGAACTAAAGTCACACTGACACTGCATGGTTCCATTTAACGCCATCGTCGGTATACAGTGTTACCAACTTTCGGTATACTTAATTTCTGGCCATACTGTACTTCGTGTATTTCATTGCACTTTATACCTAATCGCCGACCTCATTATGTACAAAACCTATATTCACAGCTTACCAGGTGTATGCATAGTAGTTTCCGGTTTACCTAAGAGATGGCGCAAGCGAAAAGTACGCAGCGTATTCATTTGACACATACATCATTTTATTCGTCTGACATTAAACTACAAACACACACAAGTTGAGTCCGCCAAACACTAGCGTCTTTGTTTTATCGTTCAGTGATCATGTCGAAGTTTGTACCTGAAAAAGAACATTTGCGGCACGCATTGCTTTTCTTATTTAATCAAAAGAAAAAGGCTGTTGAAAGTCATCGTGTGCTGGTAGAAACATATGGTGAACACGCTCCATCGATTACAACATGTGAGACAAGGTTTTGACAATTTGAAAGTGGTGATTTTAATGTGAAAAACAGTGCGCGCTCTAGTAGACCACAAAAGTGCGAAAACGAGCAATTGCAGATGTTATTGGAGGATGACCCAACTCAAACTCAACAGGAATTGGCAAAAGCATTAAATATGTCACACAAAAACAATCAGCAGACGTTTACGAGCAATGGGGAAGATCAATAAACTGGGTAAATGGGTCCCACACGATTTGAATGAACGTCAAATGGAAAATCGCAAAGTCACTTGTGAAATGCTGCTTCAACGCCACGAAAGAAAATCCTTTTTGTATCGAATTGTGACGGGTGACGAAAAATGGATTTATTTTGAAAACCCGAAGCGGAAAAAATCGTGGCTTTCACCTGGCGAAGCCGTTCCTTCAACACCAAGGCCAAATCGCTTCGGCAAGAAGACCATGCTTTTTGTCTGGTGGGACCAGAGCGGTATTGTGTATTATGAACTCTTGAAGCCCGGCGAAACAAATGATGAACAAATGATTAACTTAAATCACGCATTGATCGAAAGACGACCGGAATGGGCCCGAAGACATGGCAAAGTGATTGTGTTACACGACAATGCGCCGTCTCACACAGCAAAAACAGTGAAAGACACCTTGAAATCGCTTGGATGGGACATCCTTCCGAACCCGCCGTAGTTCCCAGATCTGGCGCAATCTATCACCTCTTCGCATCATTGGGGCACGCGCTTGCAGAGCACCACTTCAGCAATTTCGAAGACGTTGGAAAATGGCTCGACGAATGGTTTGCCGCAAAAGACAAGCAGTTTTTCTGGCATGGTATGCATCAATTACCTGAAAGATGGGCGAAATGTGTAGAAGCCGATGGCCAATATTTTGAATAAAACAAAATTAATTTCCCTTGCAAATTACGTGTTTTCTTTACTAAAAAAACTGGCAAAAACTTATGCATACACCTGGTAGTCGTTAAAAAACTGGACTCAATAAGGAATTTAAACACATGAATTGTGGGAGAAGCTGTTAACTATTATAAATCTATAATAATATTTGCTATGTTGGTGTCATCGACTGTTGTTTTGTGACTTTGTTGATAAAGGAACATGGCTAAATCTTTTGAGTAGGAGAAAATCATGGAAGATACATGTTCACCTTATAAAGTTGTGACGAAATGGAAGTAGTTCGTTTTGTGTAGCAACAAGTTTATGTTAAGTTGTGAATAATCTCCTGACCAGGAATGTATCTAGGGGGTGGGTCCAGGGGGTCATGACCCCCCAAAAAACACAGATGCCCCGACATATCTTCGACCTTGGGCCCCTCCCAAAACCAAATTCTGGGTACGTGCCTGCTCCTGACAATTATAATCTCCAGGAAAGACAGTCCTGGTCTGGCATTTACAAACTGCAAACACTAAGAAAACAGCTTTGCCTGCCTCGTGTTAAAAACTGGAGTACGTAACGTACTGCAGCTATCATCACATTCAGTCACATACTGCCATAACCCCAGTAACATAGTAACGTGTTTTGAATGTTGATTTTTGTTTATTTCGTTAATCAGTTGAAAAAAGTACGTTTCATTTTAAATCATATATGAACAAGGTCTTGATACTGTTCATAACATGTTAGTTCAACAAAATTTCACTGTTATTTTCAACTATGGTATATATTTCGTTTCATGCGATTAATTCTAATCTAATGGCATAACATTTATAATTAAAAGCTAATTCAATGCCATTAACTATTATTTCGTGTCCTCATTTGCATGTTGAAACAACGTTGAAATTCAATCTGAATTCCAACGAAAATTTTATTTCGTTGATAGGACGTTAATATGACGTGTTTAAAACTATTATATTGAATTGTGTCCTAGATTATCTCTCCAAGTTAAACTGCATAAAAATTGTGCTTAAAAGTAAAGAGAATAAAATTAACTACGTTTCTCATGTTCTCATTTACATGTTGAAAACTGATTGAATTTTAAACTATATTTCAACGAACATTTAATTTCGTCAATAGTACGTTAATGTGAAATGTTTTCAAATATGACATAGATTTCGCATGAGGGGATTATGTGACGAGATACCAAAGACCAGTGCGGAAAGTTCCAGCTTCGAATCCAACAGCAGACGGTTGGATAGTTTACTGTTGGAAAATTAATGCTGTATATCGTGATGAAAACAACGAACAAAATGCAGTTAAATATGTATACGAATAGACAGCAACCATACTCTGTTTTGGCAAACTAAACCCGTTTCTTTGTCGTCCGCTTGTTAATTTCAACATGTTTCTTGTCCACCATTATTCCAGGTCGAATAAACGTTTGAACAGGCTGACATTTCAATACTGAAAATAACGTTTCAGTACTAACGTTTAATCCACGTATTTTTAACGTATGTGTGCTATTGGAGTATAATATTGATTTCTTTGTTAAAATGACTACGCTAATCCATATCCGTTTCGCTGCGTTTTACCTTCAAAATGTGACACGCCTGAAAATAATCTGTGAAAATATTGAATGTTGATTTAAATGTTATTTATGGATTGTATGCACTAAGACTCAGGTCTGGATAGGGGAGGGAAAATGATTCAAGAAGGTGTCAGCCAGGGCCTATATTGAAGGTGCCATTTACACACAAACTGTGCTTGGAACAAGATAGAACTCTATACAAAGAGATTAAAGTACATTTTTTAAATGAGAGGAACAAAGTGCTTGATGGACAGGGATTAGAATGCAGGAATTCTGCCAGAATTTTAAATTTGGGGCTGTAAAGTCTAAATTGGACGGCGTAACTAAAGTTTTTGACGATTTTTATGAGCCCGGTTTCTTGAACAGAAAGGTGGCAACCTTGGTATGAGCACTGGCGAGAGGTGATCACACGGAATTTCACCTCAAACTAAATAAATTTAATTACTCTAACTAAATGTTACGAAAAATAAAATAAAGGTTGTCATTAACTAATAATAATCAATTAAAATAATAAAAATAAGAAAATTCTATACTCACTAAATCCCAGATTAAAATTCAGTCCTGAATTGTTGCTGGGTTATGGCCCTCCGTTGATCTATTTATATAATTTTAGATAGCCAATTGTTGCGATTGTTAAATTAGTCTTAATCGTTCATTTTTAATGTTTTAGATTTAGATTTTAAATTTAAAGTGAGCCGGCCGACTGCGGTACGCCGACGTTTGCTTATGGAGAAGTATTGAATGGATATATTGTTTATTTACGTACGGCAAGGAAGTATTGCAATACAATAAGGAAGTATTGGAGGGATATTTATTTTACGTACGACCAATGTTTTTAATTTAATATAAGTTTAACTACGGGCTTTCGGCAACATTAGTTCATGCCGGGATAAGGTAGGACAGAAAATGTTGGAAGGAAATCGGTAAGGGCCTAATTTCAAGGTAGCATCCCGGCATTTAACTGCAATGACTGAGACAGAACCATATTCACATCTCCTGGGATAATTACCAAAACATTTCGATTAATAAGCCAACGCCCTACCAACTGAGCTATGCGACTGCTCGCTAGAACCGGCGTTTCTTTCGTGAGAATCGGAGGCATTACCCTAAGAACACGAAAAATACCATCAAAAACGTTTTTGAAAACTAATAAATCATATGGAAAGTGTCTCAATCTCTCCCGCCCCGGTAAAATCAAAAATATCATCCGAAGGCGTACAAATCCCTCCTTACTGGAAGATACTTTTGAAAAAAAAAACTGCATGTAACAGATTGAAAACAAATGTAGAGTAAATGAAATATTCATACCAAGGAACGATATGCAAATTTTCCTTTCATACTGACAAGGGAACATCTTATATTGATAGTAGCATTGCCCAATCTAACAGTGCGCAATCGATAGAGGAGTGAAACAAAGTGAGAAATCCAAAGTTTTACGTGCCGACACCCAGAAACACAGGAGATACAGAGGAAAGAAGGATCGAGAATCATGTGAAGATAGCAATGGAAAATATACATTGACACAGAAATAACTTCAAAATGATTAAAGTAATCAAAATGAGACTTGCACAACAGTATAGTAAGTAAAGATTGTACCCACAGACGTGCTCAATAACGTCATATGTAATACAGTGTTGCCAACTGAGCACAAAATGAAGTTTTGTTAAATGACAAGGGACACAAATTATAACATCTATAAAATCGAAGTATAATTAGAACCATACCTGTGAAGTCTTGATGTACAGTGTTGCCAACGTTTGAAGATAGAAGAGTAAAATTTCGGATGTAGAAGAGTACATACAGTACACGCTTCGAACTAGTTGAAACCAAAATAGGAGACCACGAACAAGAATATAATAACTGAAGTACAAAAATAACGGACGAAGCACAGTGCCGAGGCAATGTTGCCAAAGTGGAAAATCAGAATAGTGTCAAACACAACACACAAGCTGAAATAATGTGTGCTCTTGGATTGGCAAGTGATTAGTAGGCTCACTTCTCTGGTGCACGCAATATTCTATTACCGTACACATTAGTGGTAGTCAGTATTTCAGTGTTGCTGTTGATAAAGCGCTCCGCATTATGTTGGTCCCTATGAGGAGAGGGTCGCTTGAAAATAGTGATAAACGTACAGAAAGTACATTTGTAAGCCAGGAGGGTCTCCCTGATATTCTGTAATAATCACAATAAAGGCGTAAAATGTAACTAACGTATTTTGCTTTTTTCAAATTGTCTTACTGGTAACAGTGCACATGTAGTTTGGTCATGAGGGTGAGAAGCAGAAGCATTTCAAATAATGTGCACACCTGACAAAGCTGACGCTTGTACATGTTTCTTCCTGCCATTTGTCGGACCATTAAGGTATCGAAACTCAATTGGTGTCATAAAGCCTTCAGGCATTTCATCAGTGTAACCGCATCTGAAGAAGGCAAACTTGATCGTGTCCCGAAACCTATCGGCAGAAAACTGGTAATGTGCAAAGGATTGCACACGTAGAAAGCTATCTCTTCTCAAAATGTCGAACTCTCCAGTAGGCAAAACATTGTCCGTAATGAAGCGGACGAGGTTTTTGTACTATTGAAAGAAACCAGCATCAAGGGGCTGAATGAGTCCGGTGCATTTCCCTGGAATTAATCTCCGCTTAAAGACGATGCCGTCAGGAACTGTTTCCTGAACCAGCGTCACATCCTTATTTGTACTCCAGGAGTCCACAAGCAGAAGACGACGACTGACAACAGTTTGTTGGATTGAAGGCCAAAACACTTCTGCCACGAACGTTTTCAGATCGCCTTTTTTCATGTTAGCAGTAGTTCCAGCGTACGATCGAATGTTTGGAGGATCATCAGATTTAGTTTTCGGAAAGCGATCACAAGGTTCCACCACTAGAACATAGAGAGGAGAAAGAAAACTACCAGACATGGAAATCACAGGCATGATCATATAACAATGTGTAGTAGCGGAAAGAGACCCTACCTCAATATTTATTCGTTTAGCTCCTTTCAGAGCAAGAGTTCGGTGCGAATGCTGCACCTTTTCGAATCGACTTTGGTCAGCATTAAATACCTGTTCAGGAGTGTACTTTGATTCGATTAAGGTTCTTATATCAGCAGTAAAGCGATCTGCACTTTCCTTTATCTTATTCTCATCCTGGTGGTAGGTAACCTCTTCCAACGCGATGGGCAGCTGTTTGAATGTCTATATTATATTTGCGCTTAAAATTGTGTAACCAAGTCCGTGAAACAGTGAAATTGCAGGTGTCAATATGACCAATAAACGTCGATTCAGACATCAATTGGTGTTTTACTTGCAATCCCCACAAGCGGATAGTTTGGTCATGAAAAATGGCGTTCCTAGCTCGGGTTTCTTTGAACAAGTTCCATACTTCCTCGTTCATACGTGTGATGGATATTCCCTTCAGACTGTTCTCAAGTCGGCAGAGTTGGTGTTCGTAACGCAGGCGTCTAAAAGTTTTCTGAACTGTTTTGAATTTTAGTCGGTTGGAAGTCCAGTTAATGGCCTTGTGACGCGGTGCTAATTGCAACTTTCCGTGTTTTGGCTGTTTTGTCCAATATTTGTACGCATTCTCCAGATATTCTGTTGGCCGATCTATACTTTGTCTCTTCGGAGGTGATGGCAGAAAATCGGAACTACTACTTGTCGGTGATTGTGGTGGTGTATAGGTTTTCTTCTGTGATGCCAAACTTGTTCCTGCCTCCTCTATGTCACTATCGATAACTTCCATTTCACTATTATCAGATTCCGAATCAAGGACGTCGACTGTGCTGATTTATTCCATATCGATGTCGTTCCTCGTGAGTTGCTGTCTAATTTGTCGAAACATAACCACATCAGCGGGAGTCGGCGTGGTTTCGTTGATTCCGAATTCGTTTTTCAAAAGAGCAACAACACATCCCAGGTCCATTGTGTTGCTTTGCACTTGTTACAATTACGTAGTTTATTGTGAATCGGGTACAACTCGAAATGGTATCGTAATGATTGCAAAGACGCACAATGCACACTAAAGAACACACAAACACAAAGTTGAACACAAGTTCTTTCTCTCAAACATCATATGCCTAATGTGCCGCACTTGTATTTGCAACAGCACAAGATACAACACATCATGGAACACAAGTATAAGTGCCACAGGTTTAGTCTGTCAAATATCCCTTGACACACACAGAGGATACTTCCTAACACACAGGACTGTGTTACAACTTCCGTGGCAGCGACTTACTGCTCAATGACCACTATAGACCCCTACTTGTCTCCTTATGAACACTACTTCTCTTTGCCAGATCACGGTGTTATTTCCATTTCTTTCTCTTGCTCTGTAGAATGTGATTGAACCACGTACTGACCACTGTCAAACGATCCTGCAACAACTACACGACTGCCTTCCCTTTGGCATAACTGGTTACGCCCACTTTAATTTCGGTATGCGTGTTTCTGAATGCGTTTCCCGGTGACGGCACATTGGAGCGCGTTTGGTTCAGTAGAACCTTATTCACAGGAACACGTCAGGACGTTTCACTTGGCTGATAAGCAGTTTACAACGAATGCGGGATGCTGAATACTAATAGATATAACTTACTACAGATTGCAACACGTGGATTTTGGAACGTTTTCTGTTCCTTTTCTATCCAGGGACATATGTAATGTGTACCGACATTAAGGGCCGCAGTGCTCCCTACTTTTGTCTCCACACAAGATCATTGTCGATATTGAATAACACTAACAGATATTTGACCACATACACCCCTACCACTGGCAAATCTCCTCCCCCCGTGCTAAAACCTAATCGCCGCACATGTTTAAGAGTGTTGGAGTGGTAGCGTATTCCTATAAGTGACACTGTAGGTTCGGTTCTTTCTCAACTTGCAGCTCATGTAGTAGTAGTAGTAGGACCAACATTCAATGCAAATAGGTAACAACAAATAATGATTGCATGCATCGGCTAATCCACTGTTGCACATAATGGTTCAGTACTCGCGCGTATGAACACTATATTTAACATTTTTATAGTTTGTCAGTAGTGATGTTCCAGTTTGTTCCGTCATGTTGTCTACGCGTTCCGATGTCTCTGGCAGTATTATATATTCTTTGAGTTTTGCCCAATAGTATGTTTTACTTTGTATTTCCGCTCATTTCCACTGTTGTTCACGTTCTAAACGAGCTAAGGTCATGCGAGACATCTAGCTTAATGTAGTATTCCAACTAGTATGTTGCAGAACGCTCCGTTCGGACATCGAACATGTGCACCAGCAGTGAGCCTGTGGACCACTTAGCCACCCAAGGGCATGGATCATTTCAACTTGTGTGTTGTGTTTGATACCATTCTGATTTTCCACTTTGGCAACACTGCCTCGACACTGTGCTTCGTCCGTTATTTTTGTACTTCAGTTATTATATTCTTGTTCGTGGTCTCCTATTTTGGTTTCAACTAGTTCGAAGCGTGTACTGTATGTACTCTTCTACATCCGAAATTTTACACTTTTGGCATTCATATAGGCCTATCTTCAAACGTTGGCAACACTGTACATCAAGACTTCACAGGTATGGTTCTAATCATACTTCAATTTTATAGATGTTATAATTTGTGTCCCGTGCCATTTCACAAAACTTCATTTTGTGCTCAGTTGGCAACACTGTATTACATATGACGTTATTGAGCACGTCTGTGGGTACACTCTTTGCTTACTATACTGTTGTGCAAGTCTCATTTTGATTACTTTAATCATTTTGAAGTTATTTCTGTGTCAATGTAT
>JAGDQP010040105.1:0-17424 GCA_022664845.1 Lepisma saccharinum | reverse complement strand
TTTACTATTTTCTTTCTCTTCCTTTACATTTTCTTAGAGAAAAATAATAATTTAATAGTAATTCACTTGACTTTTATTAATTTAATGAGATACTGCTTACTTCAAATCAAAACAAATGCACCGAAAGAGAAAGAGAACACGCTTATGCTGATCTATACGCCAAGCTTCATTTGAAAAACCATTGAAATTTCATCTAAACAAGTTAATTGTGCTGCAGAAAGACTGAATTAATAACAATCAACATTTAACCTACAATTTGCCCGTGAAAGACGGAACCCCGAGAAAACCCAGCCAAATTCTCGTTTGGATATTTCAACGCAGAACTTCATAGTGGAACCAAGAACTTTTCTACAAGTTCGTTGCACCAACAACCAGCCACAGTACTCCACGGACGTTATCTTCCCCTTCCACCCAATTATTGGAACTTTTGGAACGGAACTTTTGATACATCCCGAATAGTGAATGCCAAAGACAATTCCAGGCATAAGGAACCCTAATTTGGAACAACCCAACCTAGGACAACAATTTAGATCTTCAATGTATTGTGAATACATATTCAAATTAACCCCAGTTTACCTCCCTGTGGAAAATTTTAGTGATCCAGGTTTTATCCCCGCACTTCCATACAGTGAAAAACGAAAAGGAAATTATATATATTTCTAAAGTAATCCCCTTATAACAACTATAAACTCAGTGAATGTACTACAACTTTTGGAAACTGTTATGAGTGCTTACGACTACGAATAGTGTTTTGAACTCTTATCGAACAAGTTTGAACTTTGAACATATATTGATTGATTAATGTTTTACGTACTTTAGTGACTTCGATATTTTAGACATTGTGTATAGTGAAAATACTAAGTGACATTTTCCAAGATATAGACCAAATACAGTGACTCAGTGAATTTGTGACTATTATCCTACTATGTTGATAATAATTAAAAGGGAAACAAAACTTTTACCTTTGTTCACTTGACACTTTATACCACGAAAAAAAAATGAATTCACTTTGATCGCTATTATAAACTATAATACGACGCACAACTTCCGTGTGTTTCACAAGCGAACAATCTCACTGTCTTCCAGAGAATGTTTTCTTCTCACGCGCATCTCAAGCTCGAACTTTCTTAATCTCTACATTTTGTTTAGGTCTGCAGAATTGTGACCTTCCTTTTTGCATACCAGCATTTCATAGCTGTCTAAACGCTCACGTGTTACTAAGGAAACGTTTTAACATAGATATATGCAATATAAAATACAGTGCTAGACAGCAAATGCAATGTATCATTGATTAATGTTTTATATGTATATTTCTTGATGTTTTACCTTCTTGTATGATATTTTATGGCTTATACTTCAATAAAACTTCTAAACTTTACCAAAAAAAACCTGAAGAAAAAAATGATGAAAAATTTAAATATGTTTTATATGTATATATATATATATAGTTTTCACATTACTAATAACAATGTTAATTTTACTCACTTTTCTGTATATATCATTTAACTTTCAAAATATTATACCGAGTGTTCATAAAATAAATGTTATACAGGATGTGCTCAAATTATTGAGAAACATTTTTCTCATAAATTTTATCGATACAACTAGGGTATCCGAATAAAGTTTATTTTTTAAAGAGCGGCAAATGTGATCGCCTCTCATTGTCAATCATTATTAATTTTGTATTTATTCTTAAATTTTCATTTTTGTAATCATATTTCTATAATTAACTTTTATTTTTCACACATATTTTATTCTGTTGTAAAGTTTAAAGAATAATAAAGATGGCGGGCAGAGAATCTCAACACGAACACCTTTGAGCAAAGCAATATACGGCTGAACACACACACTTACGGAAATTATGACGTAGACCTATTGTTCTACTTTCCTTTAAGCGGCCATTTTGTGCATTTTTAAGACATCATACGATCGTCACGTGAAAGCACTAAAACGCACAAACAAGAGAGCAATGAACTATATTAACCTAATTATTTCGTCACTTCAAGACCGTATATAAAGGACCCCGACAGACCAATCGATCTGCTATCTCACACAGCCGGTCCATGCTGTCACTCTGTACCACAGTTCTAGAAGGAAGCCAAGAAACATAGAAGGAAGTCCAGAATAGTTTAAATCTCATCTTAAAAAGAAGCAGTCAATTTTGATACAAGTCTTAGAAGAACACAACTTTCAACTTTATTTTCCAAAGTATGTTTCAAGGATTTCTTAAAACATTGGTGCTTAAATAGTTTCATTACCTGAACGATTCGTGTGCTCTGTTGAATATTTTAGAATTGAATATAGTTTTTCGGTGTGTGCTGTATTTTATTTGTTCATTAATCTTCGAGTTGAGATTCTGCGCCTTTTTAGGGAAAATGTAAAATCTTGTTATCCATTTCATTGTTAAAGCTAGAATATACTCTATCCCAGAAGTTAACATTATATTAGAGCTAATATCCACTTAACTCACGTTGAACGTCCCTCTCGTATTTGCGAATGCTCAAACCTTTATCTGAGTTACGCTCGAGTAGACTTCTCTATAGCCCCCAAATAACAAAACCTAAAGTCTACGTAATATTTGCCCCCACAAATAGAGGAATAATTTCTCTATAATTGAACACAATTGCAAGACGAAGCCAGACGTTCACAGGACAAGTTCTAGACGTTCACAATATGTACTACTAATTTTGTGCTATTAATATCGTTTTTTTCTTGTTTATATATATTTGTTCAGTGAAGGCCTTCTCCCATGTTCGATGTGCCTCGTTTGATATCATTTCTGGAAATGAGAGGTCCGAGAGTATTTGATATTTTCTTCGTTTATTTCCTATTTGAAATATAATCAATCAGTGTCTACCAAACAGCAATCCTGTCTATTGGTTGGGTGCATTATTTTTGTCCTGTATATATTTTTACTGTTGTGTTCACTTATCTTGGTACACATTTTTGTTACACGATATTTTTTTTAATTTTATAGTAGTAACTATTATGTGTTTAAATCTTAGATTTATTAACGTTACTAAACTGTTCACTATACAGTAACACTATCTCAATTTGACATTCAGATCTAGAACATATATACATGTTTATAATCAACATTAAAACTGTGTTGGTGTGTAAAATATTATTTGCCAGTTCCCAGTATTTGAATACAGATTGGCGGGAAAACAACACTTGAATAACATTGTTTACAGTAAGCTACATATAAATATCTGGCGCTGTTTTACACTTAATACCGCGAAGACATTGTTGATGCAATAGTTAGACCATTGTCGTTGGAGTGTGATATAAAACCAGTGAAATACAGTTATACCTTAAATTACTGAAGGAAATGGGAAGCAAATATTTATTAATAGGTACTGGAGAGAAGACGCTATTTTTGGGGTATATTTTTTCAAGAAATATGTTTGTGAAGTCGGTTTTGACGTACATGTAATATTGTGACAACTAATTATACGTGACGCTAGTTTGAGGTAATTTTACAATAGCTTGCAAACGCCCATCTCTTCTCAAAAGAATGACGCAAATGAAGCGTAAATACATACAAATTTTTCTGAGTGTCCTGTAGATATGGATTTACACGCATTTTGTGTCAATTTCCGTCATTTTTGCGAATTGTACTCCATTGCTAGTTTCGCATGCCATTATCTCAGACAATATTACATATACTGCAAAACTGACTTCAGAAACCTATTTCCCGTAAAGTTGTAACCCATTATATACATATCACAAAACTACCTTCCCATTTAAGAATATCAGTCTCAATATGGCAGATTTCAAGATATCGGCCGTGAAGAATCTACCGTCAGCATGGTAGTACCTAATATCGATTACCCATTACTATGTATTTGCTTTCCATTTACTTCAGCAGATTAAAAGTATATTGTTATTTCAACACATTTATATCACTCTCCACAAACAATAATCTGACTGTTTTACCACCAATATATTCCCAAATATTTCACTCGGGTTGCCAAAATGTGCATGGACAAATAATTTGGCATCTTAATCATATTGCAGGAAAACAACTTTTTTCTTCCCCTTTGGGGTGTTTCCTTTTTAGTGTTGTTGTGCCATTATACGAATTCTACAAAATTCTACATCTCTACCAGTGTGGGTCGTTTTTAACTATGATTAGAGGGACATTTAACTATCAGTGTCATTTGACTGTATGTTACCATAATTCGCGGCATTGAGTATAAAATAGCGCCTGATATTCGGATGTAGGGTACCAAAAAGCAATGATGTTCAAAAGTTGTCAGACAATTTATCTTCAAACACAGACAATTGACTCCCATGTTTTACTTACAAACTCTCTTTTGATGATGATTTTAAATATGAATATCTGTTGTAGATCTGCGTGTCTACTTGAAATAGTGTAAGTTATAAGTATTATCCTCTACATTCTATCGTACGAAGTTTGTGAGTTCAGAATACTTGTAGTAACTATACTTTACGCCCTAGCTAGTTTCTAAGATAAATCTGAATTATAAATATATGACTTTGTATGGTTTATTATGGCTAATATAAATCTTATAAAATATTGAGCTGACAGATTATAGTTGTTTCAAGACACCGTGGGGACAATACATTGGTTGATATCGTTAGAACGTCAACAACAAAAATGTATTAAAGTAACTTTTTATTCTAATTTCAGGTGAAAGGACACGGACGAGACAATTCAGTCACGAAACGTTTCCAATGTGAAATATGCGGGTATAAATGCAATTATGAGAGTGCTCTGAAAAGACATATGTTAACACATACAGACGAAAGACCTTTCTAGTGTGAAATATGTAAATATAAATGTCCTCTAAAAAGTAACCTGAAGGTACACATGTTAGCACATAGAGACGAAAGACCTTTCCAGTGTGAAATATGTAATTATAAATGTAGTGTAAAGGGTGCTCTGAAACCACACATGTTAACACATACAGACGAAAGACCTTTCCAGTGTGAAATATGTAAATATAAATTTACACAAAAGAGTGCTCTGAAAATACACATGTTAACACATACAGAGGAAAATCTTTACCAATGTAAAAAATGTGAATATAAATGTAATCAAGTAGGTACTCTGAATAGACACATGTTAACACATACAGGCGAAAGCCCTTTCCAGTGTGAAACATGCGATTTTAAATGTACTCTAAAGAGTAGTCTGAAAAGACACATGTTAACACATATACAGGAAAGACCTTTCCAGTGTGAAATATGTAAAAATAAATATACTCTAAAAAGTAACCTGAAGATACACATGTTAGCACATACAGACGAAAGACCTTTCCACTGTGAAATATGTGAATATAAATGTAGTGTAAACTTTGCTCTGAAAAGACACATGTTAACACATACAGACGAAAAACCTTTCCAGTGTGAAATATGTAAATATAAATTTACACAAAAGAGTGCTCTGAAAATACACATGTTAACAAATACAGAGGAAAATCTTTACCAATGTAAAAAATGTGAATATAAATGTAATCAAGTAGGTACTCTGAATAGACACATGTTAACCCATACAGGCGAAAGACCTTTCCAGTGTGAAATATGTAAATATAAATTCCTGCATGTAAATATAAATATAATATAAATATAAATATGTAACATTCCTAGTATTTTGTAAATAGCCTCCGAGGATCAAAATGGATTATTTAATTATAATTGGCAGAAAACGTACATTAAAAATTAAACTACGTTGAATCACTAATGGCTGAAGGATGGCAATATAAATTGTTCTTAATTTTTGTCGAAATTGAAATAAATAGAATATATTTGTTTGCCTCGGACTCCCCACCCGTCTCGCCATGGTAATTAATCAAAACATCGAATAATCATTTTAAGCCTCAAATATGCATGTGAAAGCATGTTCAAAAAATGTTTGATTTTATTCTGATTTAAATAATGAACCAGATTGCCTGCCCAGGCAAACCGAACCTTCAGATTTGGGTAAATTCACTTCTGAAACTCTTCGTTTAACTGACTCTGCTAGAAACTTGCATGTTCTATTTCCCTTTTAATTCTGCTTCGGCGTCTCAAGCTGGTCAGTCTGAATGCTCATGAATGAGATCTGAAATGAGTGAAGTATTATGGGTATATCAGAAATGCATAGTGTTTTTTAAAAAGCCGGAAACATTGATCGCCGAAAAAAAGTCTTTTTTTTTTTACCTTTTCGTGCTACTTTGGAAAATCGTTTTTTTTTTCTTTAGCCATTTCGATGTACCTAACATTATTTGAGCATAAATAAATTGTTAAAATATTTTTTTTTGGTACAAGTATACGTTTAGAATAATAACATCTGAATTGGAACTCCCAGAAGCAAAAATGTGTTCCATAAATGCATATTCAATCGATTTCAGCCAATGTCATATAGGACTATTGCATAATGATGGGATAATCTAATGCAGTGGAAAACTTGTTTTTTACTCCATCTTAATAACTTTCCGAACAGTAAAGTTTTAAAGTATATATTATACCAAAAGCGAAGAATAATCGTGCTTTATGAAAGTAAATAATGCCTTATAAATAAGGTAGTGTTTTTAGAAATACAGAAAACTTGATCCCCGGAAGAAGAAAACAGGAAACAAAGTTTTTTTTTTTCGTGCTACTTTGGAATAGAACTTTTTTGCCACCTCGGTGTAGTGAAGCTAACATTATTGAAACATTAGAAAATAGTTGGAATGTTTGTTTTTGGTACAGATATATGTTTAGAATAATAAAATATGTATTGAAAGACCCAGAAGGAAAACTGTGTTCCACAATTTGATTCCAGCTTTCAGTCAATGCCATATAGGACTATTGCATAATGATGGGATAATCCAATGCAGCGGAAAACATGTTTTCTGCTCCGTCTTAATAAATTGGTGAAACAGGTAGTATGTGAAAGCTACTAATAACTTAATTTGTAAATTATTACTTTATAGTCCAAGCAAGTGATTTCATATTTAAATGCAATGTCTTCTAAATATTTTAGGAGTCTTTTGTGTAAAGAAAAAAATATAAGAATGCCGCATTAAAGGGATTTTAAAGATCTGGGTGTTACACAAACACGACTCATGGTTTAGCAGCTTATGCTACTGTGAATATACATACATGCTGCTGAAAATTGAATGTATTACTATGAGTAAGTCTGAAGATATATGCCTTCCATTGCTATTATTCCTCATTATATAATTGATAACTGTTCGAAATATGTCAATTCATTTTAGAGAATTATGATTAACGAATATTTTTTTTTGTGTATGACACCTCCTTTTATTTGTTGTATTCTGTGATTCCATTCATTGCCTTAATATTCCAGAAAATAAAATACATTTCTATCACTTTTCTATAGTAAAATAAATTACTATCACTTTACCATTATTTTGTACACGTCATCCGGCTCTTCGTTATATACTCAACAATATTTACAGTATCTCGTATGACCAGAATCCAGAGCAGAGAGGCAAAAAGCATGATGGGTGACTCCGACAAATCTTTGTTAAGAAGTTACGAATCGTTAATCAGTTGTAAGAGCCTTGAAATTAGAATGTCTCATTTCAGTATTGACAGGAATTGTCATGACGTCACATTTAGCTAATTGTAGCTACTTGTATATAATGATAAATAAGAGTGCCAAGAAGCAGCTTTTTATCAGTTGCCAATTTAGGATATTGGTAGAGTGTCGGTAAGCTAATCGGAAGGACCCGGGAGCGAATCCTGGTCTAGTTTTGTTTATTTTTTCTTTACGAAAAATAACTTTTCTCTTTTATATATATATATGTGCATTAGAAAATTTAATAAAATTAGTGACCAAGGCCACTTGGATTTTAGGTAAGATCAGGTACCGTGTTTTTTTTATTGCACACAAGGTTAAACCGTGTTTTTCTCCACAAGTAGGCAAGTGTGACGTGATCACAATTTCTGAAAGTACTGAAATGAGACATTTGTCTTGAAATACATTAAATTTGCTAAATTATTAACTGAAGTTGGTGCAAAACTCAAAATATCTGTCAAGTAGTGAATATTCGTGATGAAAAAGGAAACAAATGCCAAAAAACACGTTTTCTTTGCTTCGTGAAAGAAAAAACATGTTTTTTTTTTTAAAATTTCCAGCTCTTTCCCGGGATTTTGAAACACTAAAATATATTAAATATAAGAGTAATTTGGAACCAATCAATATTCTCTTTAAATTCGTGTCTCTGAGTCTGTGTAATTATTTGCATCATCTACCAAGGAAATTTAGTAAATAAACTCTCGATTGTCCTTGTTCTTCCTCTTTTATTTTACAATTAATATTTGCAATTAAGTGTTTCATCGAAACGTTTAATATCACAAATGAAGACAAGCAATGTAAGAACAGTACCATGCATAACTTTGTGACTAAATATATTTTTAAATCTTCAATAAAATTGAAGAATTGTTTTAACATTAAAAAAGTGCCATTATTTCCTGAGAGGAAAAGTAAACCATGAAAGTTGCAGGTAAAGAGAATGCTGTTATGAAGTCATAATTGTGCATTAAATTATTCAAAAGCATTTTATGTTGATGTATGGTCTTTCTCTGCCATTTCGGCATGTTTTAGTGGTTAAACGCAGGGAAGTTAGTGGTCAAGTGAGGCCTTTACTTAATTTTGAAGTTGATTATTCAGAGCCTAAACAATTCATTGTGGAAATTAACTCTCGTTTAGAATTTGGATGCTCTCTTAGTTAATTCTACATATTGTGGCATGTTCTTCACATCCTTGAACAGTTCTGCCCTTGAACAGCTCTTTAATGTTTAAGCAGGTTGAATGTTTGTACGTCATTCGCTGCGCATGAAAATGCTTTTGGTTGGAAACTGTCATAACAGTAGAAGTAAATAAAGGTAAACAGATGTCCCCGTTTGTGTCGATGTTAAAATGCCTGCCTCCCTGACACACAACAGTACTATAGTAGGGGGATGAAGATGGTTGCTCGCGGCAATGAAACAAATGAACTACAAGCAGTAACTAAGGAAAGAGGGTGTCTTTCTTCCTTGAGGCAACAGTTAAGCTGTAGTCCGTTTGATTTCTCTCATTAAAAAGGGACCCTTTTCCATGATTTTTTTATTTTATTCCATGAATTGTTATGATCTTTGCTGGAGTGAACACAAAAATATAAAATGTATTAATAGCAAGATAGCGGCTTCCCGTTTAGTCTACTCTTTTCATTAAATAGACAAATCCAAAGAAAATAACTTTGAGCACATTTTTCCATATTACACTGAAGTGCGAATTTTAACTTTTTGATCATTGCATAAACTTAAGAATGTGTTTCTTTATATTTCAGGCATGCTGAATCCGAATCTGAGGTCATTTTGTTTCCATCACATCAGATTTCTTTGCAAAATCAAAATAAGAACATAACCTGTACGCGCCGGCTGGGGATTTTAACGAAATCGTAGACTCTTACGTCGGGGACTCTGGTGACCCCCCTAATTATCGCAGTCATTATTCAAACATCGTTGGAAAGCTTATGGATCACTGATTCCAACGACGTAACTTTTGTGCCCCCACCCCCGTGCCCAACCCGTAGAAGACGATGAAGAAGAAAGTAAAAAACACTGAAAACGAAACATTTTCCAGTATGTGTTGGCCCTGGCAACACTGTTCTTCCTCGAACTCCGGCAAAAAACTTCTCACGCGTAGGCCAAACATTAGTAACATTCATGTAAAAAAATAAAATAAAAGACGTGGGTTCAATATTAAGGGAGAAAACAATTCCGAACCTTGTACCTACGTGCAACCCTTGTACATTTTGTACCACACTTAGGCACCCTCTAATTGTCATGTTCTTCGTCACACGAATGATACCTCGTTGGAAAGCTTATGGTACACTCTTCCCAACTACATATAATTTGTGCCCCCTGTGTACAACCTGTAGAAGAAAAAGAAGAAGCGTCCTTAGAGGTCAGACAAATAAAAATTAAACATATAATATTGTTTTGCATATATACATGTTAAATTCACTCAATCACCGCAATTAAAATAGTGGTATTTTTATCGTCTGTAGCATTTTGGCAAGCCTACAAGTATCTGGCAACAATGCAGCGTTTCATCTAGAACCGGTTTCTTACTAGCGTCTAACCGCAGGTCACTGGAATTAAAATGGCGGCTGACTAAAGCGGAAGTGACGTCTTTTTTGTTTTGTTTTTCTCGTGTCGTCTGCAGTACAAACAATGCTTGTCCGCTGATATTTGAATGATAAACAGATGATGCGAGGCAGTAATGCGAGAGATGTTGAACGTATATCAAAACCTCACCAAGATAATACCGAAACTCAATCAGGGCTATGAGAGTAGGTCTGTACAATACAAGGAAATGTGGTATCCCACAAATCGGTTGCAGAAAGGAAGACTTCTTATTTCTGCAAAATTGTTAAGTTGTCTTAAAACATGAAAAGTTGCTAAGTACTTCTTATGATAGTTTTTGTTTTCCTACCAAGACGGGTGTAGGGAATTGAATGATAGCAGTCGGTAGAGTGGGTAGGGGGCATGTTCGATTTACAGTGCATGTTATCATGACAAGCGTTTCATTGTTCACACCTGGACTTAAACAATGTGATGGTTCCTTTAATAAGGTCAGAGTCGATTCCGTCTAAAATATTTTCCTTGTTATTGTTGTGAAATGTTTTATTGTAAAATGACCAAAATTGGGCTGTATCTGAAGATCGTTAAATAAATAAATAGTTTTTCTCTTGTGTATAGGGGCGCAGATTGGTATAATTTGTATTTCTAACGTGAAGTTAGCACCGACTCGACGTAGCTCAGTGGTAGAGTTGCATTCGGGAGGTCGTGAGTTCGATCCCAGCGGTTGACCATTCTCAGTGACAGGTTTTTCCAGGGTTCTCCCTAGTCACACCAGGCAAATGTTGGGATGGCACCTTCAATATAGGCCCTGGACGACACACTTCCCGAATCCATTCCGCTTCCTTATCCCGACCCTAGACTTAGATGCCTAAAGGCCATAAATAAAATTCAAATCAAATTAACAATTAGCTTGTTTTACTATTTATAACACGTGTTAAGCTAATTTCATCGAACCTTAAGTTAGTAAACCTAATGCATTTAATGGACTCGTTTTGCACTCCCCTTCACGTCCGGAGTTTAACGAAATTACTTTTCCTGATAATTATTTATACGAGCTACGGGTTAATGTTGCTTTACGTCCCCCAAAATGTAAAACTTACAGGGGAAATGTGGTATTCCCAACTTATGTAAAAATGTTAAAACGTACAATATAACAATATTTCGAGTCATGGAAATTTGACATTAAAGTCGAAGGACGAAAAGATGGGTGGGATTATTTAGCCCCTTGTTAGTTTGGAACGAGCATATGGCGTGGGAGTGAAACGTCATGTGTATTGCATATAACAAAGAACAAATGTGTTATCGCTCCCTGGGCAATATGTCCGTGATTTTCGTAGCAAAATAGTGTCAAAACACGAACCACTAGTATTAATCCGCATGCCGCCATGCTTTTATGTGTTGATCAACTCGAGCACATAGGTCTATTTATAGAAATGAAGACATAGATTTTTGCAAGACTTGGTGGATTAATGGCTGTCGCTAGGAGTTTATAGAAGTGTCTCTGTGAACTTTTTAGAAGGGAATAATTGGTATAGAGCGTAGATATGGCACAATAGCTGGCGTAAGCTGCGGACCTAAAGTAAAATTTATCCCGAGGTTTTACAAGGCGTTAAATGTACTTCAAATGTTGCTGTTTCCATTATTTCGGGTGCGTACGAAGTAGAATGTGACTTCAGAATAAACGATAGGCATAAATGGAAAGAAAATTTGTTCAAGGACTTGTGTACTTGCATCCAAATCTCCCCCATTGAATTTGCATTACATTCTGCATTATACGCTTCCGTGAAAACACAAATGGAGACAAATTTAATGTAAGCTAGTCTACAAGCTCAAATAAATTTAAATTGAAACAGGGGGATGTGCGGAAATGCGATTTTTTTGTAATGCGAATTTTGAAGTACCTGCTATGTATCCTATGATTTGAATATTCTGAAAACGGTCACAACTTGACTGTTTGTAATTTTTGCTTTAACATAAGGCGTTAGCAGTGTCGTATTAAGGTTGCAAGTGCTAGATTATGTCTGACTTTTAAAATAATGTTTATAGAAACATCATGATGAAATATGTAATGAATTCTTAAGTTCTTTTAAAAAAGAAAATGCAGGATTTCTTTTCAAATCAGTGAAAACATTGTAGAAATATGTGGAGAATTACAAACAAATATTTGTTATATTCCGTGCATTCTTCTAGTGAGATTGAGGAAATTAAATCAGGTGGATGCCGTGAGAGAGTTCGAAAGTGCCACCTCTGAGTATAGGCAATTGTTAAAGCGCGATTTTAAATACTTGTTCGCTTAATGGTGAACAAACTAAAGAACACAGAAACGTTTGAGATACTTCCACCGAGTAAACTTATTAAAAAGATAATGTGTGTTGATGGACGAACTCTGACACATCCCACTTAATAACACTGAGTAAATAATAATATTTAGAGTATATTAATAGTTAACATTAGAATTCCAAAACCCCCCGTGCACTAGCCGTGATTTACGGCCAGGATCCTGGCACTAAGGTGTTAAATCATATTGCAGCTTCATGAACTAAGTTTGAATTAATGTATGATCATGATGTGTAAGACTGTACAATTCAAAAAGTTCGTACTTATGCGGGTATATAGCCGCCGTAGTGTTTGAGAAAAGAAAAAAAAAACAGCTTCGATTTCAAATCTATCTTTGTTTCTTCGGGAAACACAGGTAACAGGAGATACAGAAGAGGAAATAAGAAGGAATAATTGGATCCTTCCTTTTTTTCTATGTGTGAGCCTGAGGTAGATTCCAAGTGCATATGAAACATATATATTTTGTGATTTCACTCTTTTCAAAACTATGGAAATCGATGTAAGTACAAGCACGTATTTTGAAGTTTAAACGATTTGATTTGTTGCTGCAGATCTTCATAATTCAAGTTGATGCTACTAATATCATAATTCTGTATTAATACTGCATATTGGAAAAAAATCTGACTTAAGAATAGCTGCTATAAGCAAGAAGTTGTTTTTGATAATCCATAAGGCTGATCACATTTCTTCTTATTTTTTCTCCTTTCGAAGCGTTGTTTGTACGAAATAGAACACACTTTGTAGGAAATTGTG
Source organism: Lepisma saccharinum (assembly GCA_022664845.1). Taxonomy (NCBI): domain Eukaryota; kingdom Metazoa; phylum Arthropoda; class Insecta; order Zygentoma; family Lepismatidae; genus Lepisma; species Lepisma saccharinum. Next base: position 4,248 of record JAGDQP010040105.1, on the reverse strand, counting down.
TAAATATACACAGTCCTGTAAGGTATGATATCTTCTTATTTTAGTTTCTGGTCCATGGCCTTACTGAATAGTATTGGTGTCTGTGACTAGGCAAACCAAGCTCTGTGTTGACGTTTACATTGTTACTTCCAAAGGGAGCGAGCGCCGAGACCCTGTGGTCCAGGCGGTAACGTCGTGTAGTTCAGGTGGAGGGGTCTCATAGCGTATAATGAGAGATCTGTCGCACAGCGTATAAAGCTGAATCGTCTCATAGCGTATAAAAGTGGCGGGAAAAGCGAAAGTTGAAATTGTCTCATAACGTATACAGATTTTTCACGGAGTCTCATAGCGTATAATCTCATAACGTATAAACGGAAAGTGTCGCATAACGTATAAAGTTGAACTGTCTCATAGTGTATAAAAGTGGCGGGAAAATCCAAAGTTGAAATCGTCTCATAGCGTATACGCGAATCGTTCAGATATTTATCACAGCTCCTAAAACGATTCATTTTTTAGGTACTTCCTGCCGCGCCGGGTAGATGAAGCAAGCAGTCAGAGTTGCCAATCTAGCCTTTTTCTCGCTAGTAAAAGAGCGAAAAGTATGTTCTACAATTTACCGTTTTCCGTATTTGGTGCTGTTTGTAATGTAAACTTATTGTGTATATCGTATAATGTAAAGTAATGGGTTATGTTCGGTAATGGTCATCCAGAATTAGCAAAAAATAAGTGAAATTACAAGAGAAACTGTTGTGCACGGACAATAGCTATTAACTACCTTAAATTAGTGTGAGAGGGAGTGAAATGCGGGAGTATTAGGTGGGTATATGAGGTCTGTGCATATCAATCATATCGCCAAATTTCGCAATTAGTATTCCTCCGCATGATGCCGTATACCTGACTTGGTCAACTCTAGTGCGGATTTTACGAAATATTAAAAACATACGGATTTGGTGGGATTTTCGCAACACTTTTTGGATTTCTTCTTGCAGTTAGGTGTTTCTTGCAACGAAAAGATTGTTATAAAGCGTTATATAAATACGAAAAATCAAAACAAGAACAGAATGGATGGATGCCATATACCAGGTTCACTTTATTTTATCGCCCCCTGCCCTCCAAAATAAAAAGTAATGTAAAATTAATAGGAGAAAAGGAATATTTTGAAGTTGAGGCAAAGAGTGTAAAGGGAAATACAAGGCCATAAAATTTACTTTATCTAGTCCAAATTTTAGATAGCTACTGACCAATGTACGCTCTACACAACTCTTTTTTTTAAATAATTATCTCTGGCACTTCCATACGCACAACCTCTGAGAAGTAGCGACGGGAAGCTTGTTACGGAAATCACTTTAATAATTAATTCGTAAAATAAATACTGTAGTAGATTCGGAGACAGCCATGGTGATACGCGGAGGAGTACTATGGTCGAGGCACCAGTTTTCGTCCACTAGACTATTAAAGGTAAATAAATAAGGCTTCTGATGAGTGGATCGCGCAACGCATGTTTCTAGTAAATCATTTCGATGTTCAGAAGCAAGCTACACTCTCATTGACTGTTTAAAATTTTGTGAGACTGTTATTCAGTGTTTAACACACATCAATATTCATTGTCTACATTGTTTAGTAGGAAGAGGAAGCGCAGCTATGAATCGATGAAGCTTTTAAAAGTAAAATACAAGTGTTAGCTATTGATAAATGCAAACACGTTGAAAGAGAAAGCATTGTTAATCACAGTAGAAAAAAAATAAGTCTATTGAATATTGTAGCAGACATTGTGTGACTGGATTACTGGTACAAAAGTTTGTCGTGGAGCCAGTACCTGTCAATTATGGCTATCATTGCATGGCACCAGTTTTCGGCCACCGGTAAAAGTATCGTACAATGGGGTGAAAGTAACCAATATTCAATTTTCAGCAATTCTCTCAACTTTAAATATTTATTTATGTGATGATGGGTGTTGTACCCGAAGCTAGGTCCTAACATGGTTTCTGGGCACGTGAACCGATGGTGATTGCCCATTTCGTCGAATGGATATGTAATAAGGACAGGACGTGCAGTTTAACGTTGGCTCGGAACCTTCTGTCTACACGAGGAATTGAACCTGCGACCCATGATTACAAGACAGCGAGTCGTACTACTCATCTTCAGAAAAGTATCTGGATTAGAGGGTTCCCATTTAGAGAAGGAGTTTTCCCAACCGTCTGGGATTTTTCCATCGGTATTTAGCTTACGTCGTGTGAATCTTGTGCGGGTAACAATGATTACGATATAGAATAAGCAACGGTTCAGGTGAAGTGGAACCCGTCCTAAATGTTCCTAGTATTGCCTCCTGTAACTAATTCAGGTATCTTTATAGTTAACTACATAACAAGGTGCCGATTTTTCGTGAATTTTTGGTTTGGTTATAACAAAATTTACGAGTGAGTTTTCTACCTTGACAGAACACTAATTATCAAACATTCTTAGGTTTCGCATGCTAAAAACCTTATATTATCTATGAAATATAAATTTGTTATATTTTATTTTCCTTTATTTATGTATAAGTTTTTAGTAAAACTGACATATGTGGTCAGATACTGGTATTTAGCAGCCGTTTAGTAGTAACCCGTGGCTGGAAACTGGTATTTTTTTGTTATCTGATTAGTTTTACTCTTATTACAAGTTACAAATATATGTTTCTTCATTATATGCATGACTTAAACTCCAAGCTTTGCATTGACTCAAATATTTTCGTTTTTTATATTTTTGTGCGGATTTACGTACCATCAAAGTCAGTATTTTCCTGAAGTAGCCGGGAACTGGTGCCGTGGCCTTAATGGTATATTGCTTTTGCCTTCTTTTACTATTAAAAGTTGAGTTACTCACAATCCTCACCCATGGAAGCATATAGTCCCACGTATATATATGTCTGTCAGTTGTCACCGTTGTTACATGAACCATCCTTCTCTACGTGCACTGAATTTTGTAAAGCTTAGTTTCCTTTTGTGGTTATTAAGGTATAATAAGCCTTGTCGAAAAGCTGTGTTAATTACTATAATCATTAAATATTGGAGAAAAGATGAAAATAGTTGTTCAAAGTCTTTCTTATTACTTACGGTTTTCTTGGCTATTTAAAGTCTTGAACTCTTTGGACAGCTGTATGATTGGATTTTCTGACAAGGGAAGCATCCGAGTGGCCACTCGCAAATTAAAAATGTATGCAGGACATTTTATAGAGTAACTATTCTAACTTAAATAACATTTGCTTTCTGCCTTACAGTAGTGATAGTAAGAACACAATTTACTGCCTGAACTCTAAACAATAACATTATTTATGCTCGTAAAGTACACGAAATCCTGAAAACACATTAGACAGGAAGTAGTGATTTTGTTTTGAAAATGCCCATATATAAGAAAGAAAGGTAATATAACTTGACTTTGCATAATCCACCTTCAGACGCACGACAATATGTCAATGAATTGTGTGAAACGTTAAAAATTGAAAAGGAAACTGGAGGTTCCGGTTCTCCATCGAATACACTATGAGGTGAGCCATCAAACGTTTAGAAAAGTGTATTTATACCCTACCACGTAATTTACACAATAGCTGATACATGGCAGTGCAGTGAAGATGACATAGTTCCGTGGAGGCCGCCAGAAATCTAACCCCCAAGCAAGAGCCTCATCTTTGTTACTGTTCTGGGAAGGAAATGTATTTCCAAATTAGTCATAGCATTGGAAACGTCAACACTAGCGCCATATCACATTGTTACTAAGGGCAAAAGTTTGCATCTTTTAATTGACAGATAATAAATCGTACGTTACATTGACATTGAAAGCTTGTTTGCTTTCGAGAGCCCACTCGGATACATCATTGTGAAATAAAAATGTTACAAACGCCAAATTTGTGCTAAAATAAATACGAACTGTTGCATTCTCTTCGCCCAAGAACTACGATCAGAAACGTTAATTGATCGACAAGAATCGTTATCGCCATTTCATTCTTAGCGACGGTTCACTGACAGTAAATCAATTCAAGATAATTTATATTGCTAACAAATAAACCTTGCAATCCTCTACCAGCTATCGTGTGAATTGCGCGATGGACAGTAAAGACTTTTGTAAACGTCGGTTGGCAGCTCGCCGTCTAGCGTAGTAGATGAAAAGACGGATCACTGGCTGGAAAGCCGGGCTTCGATACCCACCAAGTTAAGATTTTTCCTTTCCTACTACTTATGAAAAGTGTTCCTCTTCTATTTTCTTTTTCATTTTCAAAGTTTCACACAATTCACT
>JAGDQP010040104.1:3425-17425 GCA_022664845.1 Lepisma saccharinum | reverse complement strand
ATCCACTACTGGATGAGGCCTCTCCCGAACGGATGAATTGGTCTACTTCTCGGAAGCTGACCCGACGTGTTTGGAGAGGAGAGCCGAAGTTCTCAACTGTGATCGCCACTATCATTTATTCAGAGCAACTTCTTAATTGCATCATGGTACTGGATGGGATTTCATACCCTCTCACTTTAGAAAATATATCTTAGTAGAGCCGGAAATCGAACCCGGGACCCCACGATCAGCAGTCAGCAAAAGTAACACTGGACCGGCGGAAAGAGAAAGTCCCATTTCCCAATAGGAGGTTACTATATCAAATCAATCACACTATTTTTTTCAGATTAAGCTACTTCATAAACATCACAAAAGAAATGGATTCCAAATAGGCTTCTTAGCTGCTAGTAAAAGATCATATACCTTGTCAATTTCATGAAAATAGTTTGAAATTCTGCCAAATAAAAATCTTCCGATTTTCTATCTAATCTTGATCGCAACATCTAGGGGGGGGGGAGAAATTTATCCCTGGCAGGGACGAGAAATAAATTTGTCAGGGTGGAAAACTTATTTGCCAGGGGGGGAAATCCCGGGCATCTTCCCCCGTTAATTCGCACACTGTAGTGAAATACAATGTACTAGTAAACTAAAACATTTATCTCTGCTCTTGAATAGAAGCAGGTTATTTACCGGGATTTTGAGCTAAAGATAATTGATTTTTGTGGATGGTAATTATAATTAAAAATAAATATATTCCTTCCATAATACCGTAATTAGAAATTAACATATTGTATATACGGGATGAGCATATTTCGGTAAGAATTCACAGTTTTTCAGTTTACAGTAAAGATGTCTTGGAAGTTGTATTATCTCTAAGAACTTAAATTCTTTCTATAATTTAAAATATTTCTTAATTTTCCTCTAGGTTTATTAGTATTTTCTTACAAACTACCCGAAATAACTTCAGTCCATATGCCTTTTGTTAATTCCTTACGTTTGTCAGGGTGAAGATAACGGAAGTATAGCAATGTAGCAGTGAATGCATAAATAATCCCATCATTTGCCTCGTAAGGCTACACTAAAACAAAGCAATAGTAAATTGGGATGAATGTGTGAAAGCTTAACTCCAGTCCTGCTAATTTCATTGATTTTCTGCATCGTAAGGCATCAAATACTTGTTGTGTGAAAAAAACGACATTTTGAAAAACAAAAAAACTAAAACTTCATTATTTTTTTATATTTTTTTTACAACAGTATGCAATGCGCATGCACCGTGATAGTTGCATGGGGGATGTGGAAGTAGCGATCCACATATTCTCGACCAACGGCACGAAGTCCCACCCTCGAATGCCTTTACCTCCCAAAGTGCCCTGGAATACCAAAGACACTGTGGTACTCAATTTGATAGGAGGTTAAGTATATCTCAGATCGCCACGCGTGGGAACATTGAAGAAAATTTCTCCAGTGTCCTGGCCGGGATTTATATTACACTTCTTGAAATGTTCCTCATTCGGGCAAGAAGACCTGCCCCTTTCTTTACAGTCTACATTTGGCTTTTACGGTTTTATTATTTTCGGAAGGATTAACTTTAATAAAGTGTGCCCAGATTAAATCCTTTTTTTCTTTCTGTGCAACTCTCTGATAATGAGTCTATAAACAAACAGCAAAGAAGTAGAGTACCTAATAAGTTCTACCACCCGACATTAATTCCAAGCACCGAATAAGAAATGATTATCAAATCCGCACAGTTGCTCACTACTGTCTTTCCTTACATACATAAATTAAAGTATAAAGCAATGTAATCTTAGAAGCAAATACGTGCCTATTAAGTTTTTTCTTTTTCTGGTAGTTTCTCACAATAAATAAAAAAGGAAGAATTGATATCCAGTATGAACATCATTTTTTTATGTTATTGATAGTGAATTAACATCTCCTGCTTCTAGCACTCAACCAATAAAGAACAAATCAAAACAATGCCTTTTTTTATCTCCACATGTAGGCTTGCGGAGCCATAATACTGATTATTTTGGAAACTAGCTTTCACACGGGACAAATTGCATACGTTTTACTAGTAAAAACACATCATTTTGTACACTTAAGAACAATATAATTCTTTCAAAGAAGAAAATTAAAATTAACATATTTTAAACACGACTTTAAAAAACATCGTTTAAAACAAATATTCAAAATGTTTAAACAAAATGTTTTCCAAGCCTGCTTTATGCAGGGTAAGTCAATTGTTACAAATTTATGTCAAGCTGTCAACTTTATACAAGGGCGTATGTGTAAGAGAAAACAATGTGATGCCATATACACTGACATGTCCAAAGCATTTTACTAGTATTTCATTCTATATTACTAAATAAATTGAGTATGATAAGCCTATCCCCAATATACTTGAAATGATTCGCCAGTAGGAACTTCCAGATAAAAAAAGTAAGGACGCTATCCTCCAAAGATTTCATTGGTAATGGTATTCCACAGGAATTCCCTCTGGGACCTTTACTGTTTAATGTTTTTGTTAACGTATGTAGAAAGGTCACTCATGTAAATGCATTATAGTATACTTAAGATTTAAGATTATTAGGTTCAGTTGAAGATTCTCAAGATGTTTTCCAAATACAAAGGGATTTGGACGCAGTTGGTACGTGGTGCCAAGAAAATAAAATGCAGATAAATATTAAGAAACCAAATTGCACTAGTTTACAAATAAAACTAATCGCATAGCGAGTAATTATAGAATACTGGAGAGTACTATTCATAAAGTACATTCTTTCAAGGATCTAGGAATAATATTTGAACACAATTTAAAATTCCACGAACATGTAAACACAATAATGATGCAGTGCAAAAAACTAATTTGATATATACTTAATCTATGGAGTGAATTTGTTTATGATAGAAGTTTATATTGTTATATAAGATGTTGATTAAGATTAAAATTGAATATGCTGTGACGGTATGGTATAGTAATGCCAAAGCAGGCTCAGATAAAATTGAGGGTATTCCTAAATGCTTTTTAAGATTATTGTTCATAAGTATAAGTTACCATACTACCAACATCATTCTGAACATTAGTGTCAATATTTTCAAATTGAACCTCTGTATGAACGCAGAAAAATTATGGATACGCAATTTATTGAACATTTGCTCACATTGCAAAATATTGTGATACGAGTGTCCACACGTAATATGAGGAATCATAACTTAATCATAGCAAAAACTAACCACAACAGTATTCTAAACAGAATTGTAACAAATTATAATAGCTTGACGAAATAAACCTCACTCAAGGATGAGGACAGTTTATCATCTGTAGAAATTGTATCTTTCAACTTTCAGCCTCATTATATAGGCCTATCTCATTATTTTTAAATGTACTATGAGTGTGAAATCTCAATAATTTAATTTTATAATGGCAAAATATTGTAAATTTTCAAAATCTGAACCAAAATGTTTTATAATATAATATCCTTATTACCGACTCGAGTTATATTGGCTGTAATGCTGCTCATAACACGTTAATAAAAAAAATATTATTAATGACTAGTGCCATTTTACCTTATGACTGGTGCTATCTTGGCTTTGTAGCTCTTCGTAGCATTTTAATAAAACACATTACATTACATTATTATTATGATTAATGTAGTTGCTATAACGGTAGTAACGCTTACATGTCCCATTATCTGGGGATCTGGGCTACACTTTGCACCTGATCATACGAAGTGACATGTTTGCTGAATTCCCCCCTTCGCATACCCGTCCCTTACATACAAATTGGTGTTAAAATTGACATACTAACATATTATTGCGCACATCTCAGTTTATCCGAATGAACTTTTGAATACAATTTAAAATATGTCTGTAATATTGACATATATGACACCTGTTTTATTCTAAATGAAACTGAGATCAAAAGTGAATTATCACGTAGCGGAATTCTAACTCACGACCCCAAACTCTCATTTTCATGCATTACTTCATTACAACAATGAATTCACGCATTACGTTACAACAGTGAAAACAATGATAAATTTTAAACCGCTTTACATATGTGTCGTGTATTTTGAACCAAACTCTGATATTTCATTGTACGAGTATTTTTTTTTTATTTTATTGAAATTAATTGCACAATAGGTAGCACTGTTCTCCTTGTCGGTGATATAAACCTTCCCTCCATTACCAGCAGAAGTTTTGATTTGGCTCAATCAACACATAAATGCCAGAGTCTCTATCATTTTATGTTATATCATGACATGGAATCACATAATAATGTTACAAATAGCTTAGGGAGAACGTTAGACTTAGTAATCAGTAACCGTCCAAATGTGACAGTAGTTAGAGAACTGCATCCGTTAGTTGAAGAGAATGCTTACCATCCATCACTTTGTATAAGTTTTCCACGCGTTCGATCACCTAAACTCAGAAACAAACAAAAATATACTAGGGTTCAATTTTCAGAAAGGGAATTATATATATCTTTATAATGAATTAGCTAAAGTAGATTGGCAAAAGTTAAAAAAACATACGGATGTGAATGAATCAGTTGATGAGTTCTATATAGTAATTTATGCAATATTTCAAAAGTGTATTAAAAAAAAAGGCCAACGACAAAAACTTTTCCTTGCTGATTTACAAAAAGTATAATAGACAAAATAAAAATGAAATGGTGTCAACGAGTTAAATGGCTTAAGGGGAAGGGAACCACCGATCATCAAGATCACTATAAAGAGTACTGCAAACTACGTAAGGAAGTGAAGCGGGAAATTGAAAAAGCACATAATGTGTTTATTTCTAATGCTGAAAATAATATAACACAAGACCCACAACACTTCTGGTCCTATATCAAAAGTAAATCACGCCATCTTTCTCCAATACCCATGCTGTATGAGGGACAGAACCTGACTGGCAACGATGAGGTAGCCACTGCTTTCGCTCAGTATTTCCAATCTATCTACAATAAATCTTCCTCAACTAAAACGACTGACAATATACTTGACGAAGACTACTCGCAGGAGGAATGTCAGAACTTATTCCACGGTTTAGAAATAAGTATAAGTGACATTCAAAAGGCCATACAGAAACTGAAACCGAATAAGGCAGTTGGGCCTGATAATATACCAGCTTATATTGTGAAGGGTTGTAGTGACATTTTAAAAGAACCGCTATATACGCTATTTAATTTATCAATAAGAACAAGTGTCTTTCCGGATATGTGGAAAGAATCAATTATATGTCCTGTTCCGAAAGCAGGCAATAAAAATAAAGTTGACAACTATCGTCCTGTAGCCATATTGTCAACGGTTGCTAAAGTATTTGAAAGTGTCATTTATGGTCAGGTCATGCAGCATGTTAAGCTGGTACTTTCAATACATCAACATGGCTATTTACAGAAAAGATCTACTGTAATTAATCTGGCTATAATTACAGACTTCATAGCTTCCGCCTTAGACAATAAAGAACAAGTAGATGTTGTATACACGGATTTTAAAAAAGCATTCGATACTGTAGACCATAATATACTAATTCAAAAGCTTTCCACATTCAGTTTTAGTCCTTCTATGATCCAATTCTTCAAATCTTATTTAAGTAACCGTAGACAATCCGTTCTATATAAAGAATATAAAACCAATTGCTTTTATGTCGGTTCCGGTGTTCCTCAAGGATCTAATCTTGGTCCTCTTCTGTTTTTATTATTTATTAATGACTTACCACGCTATATTCAAAATTCTCGTAAGCTGTTGTTTCCAGACGACTTAAAAATATTTGTCAATGTAAATTCCTTGGATGACTGTCTACTGCTTCAACATGATTTGTCCAGTATACTGAAATGGTGTTCTAGAAATAGACTTGAAATAAATATTGGTAAGTGCAAAACCATGACCTATAGCAGACGGGAAAAAACTTACGATTTCACTTACTCGATCAATGGAATAAGCTTAAAAAACTGGATACAATTAAAGATTTAGGTGTTACATTCGATAATAAACTAACCTTTCGCCCCATGTGGTAAATATAACCAATGATGCATATAGAAACCTAGGATTTCTTATTAGGACAACCAAAGAATTTGCAAATGATAGCACTTTGAAAATTCTTTACTATTCCTATGTTAGGTCCAAACTTGAATATGCCTCACTTATATGGAATACCTCTATGAAAGCTAGTTGCCAGAAGATCGAACACGTACAAAGCAAATTTTTACGTTTTCTCAGTTTCTACCGGAAATACGAATCTTACAACAATTTAATTGATAATTTTACATTTCAGAAACTTGATCAAAGACAAAGATTAAACGACTTACTTTTCTTGTACAGACTTTTGCACAATAAAATAGACTGTACCGAATTAATTGCAAAAAGAATTATTAAGGTCCCGTCCCTCAGAACGCGCGAGGGATAGTGGTCTATTCTACTGCAGAAGAGCCCGTACAAATGTATGTGTCACCTACATGGAGAACTAGTGCTACTTATAATGCAGTAGGTAAGAATTGTACAAATTTGGATATATTTGGAAATTCGGAAGAATTGTACAAAAGATTAATACAGAATATATTGTAAAAGAAAAAGAAACTTTTTGGACAAGAAAAAGAAAGAAAAAGGGTATAGATGTTCTATTATTTGTGTCATTAAATGTAACAATTACTGTAGACGCTATAAATAGGCATTAAGGCCTGTTGTGCCGATGAAATAAATAAATAAATTACTCCAGAAGTGATTTATCAAAATCTATTATAGTTGGTACTACATAAATAAATAAATAAATTTTGGATGTCCGTCAGTATAGATTTCGCTTGTTTTGAATTATGGTTTCCACTTCGAAATTTAGAAAGGAATTTGGAAAGTCCATTTTCAAGTGACATGGTGTTATTTCTCATTTAGTTGGAGTGTGCTTATTGCATTTCTTATTTTCTGACTTTCGTGGGTGTAATGTGTATTATTATTTATTGAAGTTCTTTCTAGTTTTGAAACTCGTGCTTCAGCTGATGCAGTAGGTTTCAGAAAGGCGGATATATGATTGGTTACAATGAGTTGGTAGAGTATGCAGCTTACGGGCTTCGAAAAAACATGTCATTATTATAAATCTGAGTGTATTTATAAGTTGGCCTACAATTGCGCATGGAACGAAAATATGTCTAATCTATTTATAATTAATTTGGGAAACTCAAAAGTGAACAGTAGACTGAGTAGACACTTTTAAAATTACATTCAAAAGGTATATCACAACAGTAAAAATGCAATAAAATAAAATACAAGATTAAGTTTTACTGACTCCCATAAAACTGAAGGAATAAAAAAATTAATGTCAGCGGTTTTGTATATTTTCCCCAAATTATTTCGCGTTAACAAACACATTAATTTTAATAAAGCATATCGTCGTCGGAACTGCAATACCCGCTATGTGGCAAATCACAATTTTTTCAGGAAGGCCAAAAAACCGGTTTCTGTTCTACACTCTTGAATACAATTTACGTGCTTTAAAGTTGTTATATCTAAAAAAGTAGGAGTTATTTTCACATGAAATTTTTCTTCAGTATGCAGAGTACACAGTACAATAAACTGGTGCAAAAACATGAAAAGTTAAAAAAATGCCACATAGGGGTATTGCAGTTCCGACGACGATATTCAAAAATGTATTGTTTTCACTTTCACAAAATTGCTAAAATATCCAAATATTGTAAATATTGTACCTTCAAATAGATAAATATAAATAAATATTTTAGCATATGTTGAATTTCGATTGTTTCGTAATCTCTACTATGCTAGTAAGTGACACTGGAGTATACGCTTTCACTCATGATTCAGTAAAATTTCCAAAGATTGGGGGAAAGTTTGTGAGAAATCCCAGAATACGCTTTCAAGGACCTTCTCTTGTGAAGCACGTAAAACGAGTTTCGTTGAGCGGTTACACGCGACGAAAGGAAGAAAAAGGTGTAATACTTTCGTGACACAGGCACACAAATGTGAGAGAAACTCACATGTACGTATTGGACAAATATTTCTAAATGAGTTAATCTGTACAGTACACTGAATAACACTGAATGCTTGTACATAGTGGTGTTACGAAATAGATCCGTAAACGTCTGTCTGTAAGACTTGATTCTTGACCCCCATCAATCAAATACATCATATTTATATGTATTTTCTTTATTTATAACACAATACAGGAGGCAATATGTCTAATTACAGTGTTGGAGTGTATATGACACAGATACGAAAGAATATTTGTATTTACTTTACCTACAAGGAGTACTTTAAAATTCTTTACCATACATAATGAACCATCTGAATTTGAATTTTATGAATTTAATTTTTAAGCCTTCAAGTAATTTCGGCTCAAGCTGAATGGATGATGATGAGATGAATTAGTGGAATGGAGGAAGTGTGAGGAAACGGGAGAACCTGGGGAGAGAGCGCTCACCACGAAGATCACATGGCATCAGCAAGGATCGAACCGAGGATCCATTGGATATCAACTAGCGTATTCGGGGAATCAATGGCGTACCGAAAATACATATGAGAGGGGTCAACTTGAAAATTTCAAATGGAAACTGGGGTAACTTTTTAGATTTTTGGAATCAGTATTGAAAACAAAACAACTTTTAGAGGAAAACTTTTTCGATATTTTGTATGGTTTGCGAGCTACAATATCTTATTGTTATAGGAATAGTATTGCGTCACCAACGCTGTCCATTGGAAATAACTCAAAGATTACTAGGTGTAGAACAGTGAAACAAAAATTTTGATGACAAAAGTGCATATGGAGAATTCAACTAGCGTATTCAGGGAATCAGTGGCGTACCGGAAATACATGTGAGGGGGGACAACTTGAAAATTTCAAATGGAAAGTTATATTTTCTTATTATCATCCTAAACGAGAGAGCAAGCTTTTAGGAGGGGCCTATAATTTTTTGTTAAAAAAGGGCTCTAAGCCATTTCGTTTAAGAAGTCTCGGAGGGAATTGAAACTGTGATTAATTCAGAATACTCTAAAATATTGCATTACGTATTATTATTTGCCTGTAAAGATTCGTGCTGTGTGTAATGTGTCTACATTCTGACAAAATTTTTAGTGTTTTTTGTTTTACTCGATTATTTTATTTTCATTTATTTTTCTACTTTTGCCTGGTTTTTCCTTCCCTATCCATACCAACATCATTGGATCATAATCTGTAAACTTTCGACCTTGATATTTCAATTATTAAGTCACCCGTTATTACAATATTTTAGTCCAAGGCCATAAACATAATTTTGAAACAAATTGTAAATATCAAGCCTGTAGAAAAAAACAAATCTATTTATAAATTTGACCGAGGACTTGACAGGCTTTTCTTCAGTATCACCAGGAGAATAGACACAAGTTTACCCTTTCTGATTGGCGGCAATCTATGACCGTAGAAAATATGGCAAAATATCTTATAGTGTTTTATCAAAATCATTATTTCATGCATAAAATGATCCCTACGACAAATATTTGTTATTGAATATTTTACGTAAACTACGTAAAATAGGGCAAAAAATCTGTGCATCAAAGTGTTAGCAAGGTGAATTATGAAAAGCGTAATTTATTAAACCACCGTTGTGTGTATGGAAAGAAAAATGTTTATTCCTGCAGTACATATTTAGTTTATTTGATATTACAAATTTTACCTCTGTTACATATTATTTATTTTACATATTTCATTAGTTTTTGTTACATATTATGCAAAATTATACTATTGGATACATAGAAATCCTTTTTACTTTACTCTGGTGAAAACACCCGCGCTAGCAGACGAATTGTGTAGGAGTTCGTATAGTGACGTCATGGTAAAGATCTGAATAGATGGCGCCATCAGTTACGCATACATGAATACCCTACCTAATAATATTCAATCTATCTTGGAATGAGCCAGCGTGACTAGCATTGTTCCAGAGGGCTCCATTCCGAACAACAGTGAACACTTTCGAGTTCCGATATTCCATTGCATTGATGACGTAAGTTGTAAGATTTTGCGGGAAACTTATTAATCCAAAGATCCACGTATGACTCAGCGTGTCCCTGACAGGGAAATCTGAGTGACAGTAGCACTCCTAGGGTCAGGGAAAAGCAACATCAAACAAAATCGATATTCAGTACTTCGCGCCGACATTTAAATGCACAAGGAGTCAATCAGTCGTTGCCTGTTATGTTTCAGTTTTGTTTCAATGCAACAACGGGTCTCCTGTATATTTTTCCTCCACCCGCATGAGTGTCCGTGGTTGCTAATTCCCCTGTCGCGAGAGGCATTGTGATAGCATGACTTGCCCTGAATGGCTGCGAATATCGTTAGCTAGGTGGCGATTTCCATTGCTCGTATACATTTGTTTCTCTATACTAGTACCTTTTACATTAATCGATAATATCTTCATGTTGTGTCATACGCTATTCAGGCAATGAGAAAGGAATGGTTTACCAGTATATTCATACCTTGGCATAGTGCAATCCTACATTGCGTGCTTAGTGTGGAGAGTGCTACTTTCAACAGATATTAAGAGGTAACTAATAATGTACACTATTCAGCAGAAGGCGGAAATGGTTTTACTTCACGCGGCAGGAATGAGTCAACGGGACACAGCAGAGGAATACCATCGGCGACATCCAGATCAACGGAAACCAAATGATACTACTATTGGTCGTTTACTGAAACGGTTTAGGGTCACAGGGAGTATTCACGACAAACCACGTTCAGGACGGCCAGCTACAGCAACAGGGAAGTCAAAATCAGCTGACGTACTAGCGAAGTTGTGTGTTAGTCCAACACGGTCAACAAGGAAGGTGGCACAGGAAAGCGGTGTCAGTCAACCATCCGTGTCCAGGATACTATCATCCAATCATTTCCATCCCTACCGCATGCATTTTGTGAAAGAGTTTCATGGTGATGACACGGATAGATGGGTACAGTTCTGTGAGTGGTTTGAAGAAAGAAGAAGGCACCAGCCAAATCTTCAGAGTGATATGATGTTAAGCGACGAGGCATGTTTGCATTTGAACGGAATAGTGAATAAATATAACGCTGTGTATTGGTCAGCCGAAAATCCTCATGTAGCTGTAGAGAGACATCATCAGACTGATCTCAGATTAAACGTCTGGTGTGCCATACACGGGAATGTTCTTGTTGGTCCCGTGTTTTTGAATGACAGGCTCACTGCGGACCAGTACAAACATCATCTCGCGGCTACACTGTTACCATACTTAGATAATCTGACCCTGGAAAGCAGGCGTTTTTGTCTTTCAACAAGATGGGGCACCACCGCACTTCGGCCAGGGAGTCCGTCAGTTGCTGGATGAAGTTCTTCCTGGACGTTGGATTGGTAGACGGGGCCCAGTTGAATGGCCGCCTAGATCGCCAGACCTTTCACCATTAAACTATTTCCTCTGGGGACATCTCAAGTCTACAGTATACACTAATAGATCCCGAACACTAATAGAACTACAGGAGAACATCAAGAGAGCTTGTGGAGGAATAACACCTGCAATGTTAAGGAATGTGCGCAGAAGTTTTCTTCGCCGTATTCGTATTTGCCGTCAGCAGGGTGGAAGCAAATTTGAGCATCTTCTCCGTTAGTGTATGTGCAGAACATATCGCAGGACAACCATCCGTGTTTAAAATGGTTCACATTGTAATTATATTGTATAAAGTTTCATTTTATTTGTTTTCGTTTTATTTGTGAGTGTTTTCAATTGCATTTGAGTTTTAAAAGCTCAATTTTTCGTATTGTGTATGTGCTTTCTAGCGCATTAGATTAAATTAAAAACTTTATTTTCGCTTTGCGTATGTGGTTTGTGAAGGGGCTTGTGAAAGTGGGCGTTCGAATTATTTGTTACCTTCGGTTGTGCTTTTGGTGTACATTTTACTTTTACACAGCAAATTTCGGTTATTGGTGAGTAATTGTTGCATTGAATTTTAGTAGCGATTTTCTATCTATAAATTACCTGGCCAATGTGGATATTTGGATTTATTTAAACATTTTATAATTAACTATTACTAATGATTCATCGAAAATTTCTTTAGTTTCTTTTCGTTCACCGTTTCTCATCGCTATACTGAAGAATACCGAATTAACTAAATCTAATATAACCTAACCAAATCTTTGTATTTTGATTAAGCTTTAACCCTGTTTTCTGCAAACTATTTTACTTTAATTTATGTGACAGTTAAAGTCCATACTAAATTCAGTTCAGCGGCGTATTCTCTATGAATGCAAGGCATGCATTGCATGCCTTCAGATTCTAGTTTATTTATTTTATTATTTTTCAAGGAGAAGGTTTTGAGAAATTACGAAACTTCACCTGATATCCTAGACCAGAACCCGTAATACGAAAGCTGGCACTCTGGCAGTAAGTAGTTTAGTAAACTGTTCACGTGTGGCGCTGCAGTATTCTCGTCTATCTATGTGGGCGTCTACTCAAGATCTTTGTCGTCCGCTTGCCTGTAAACGTGTGTTTTATTGGGTGAAAGACGCGGGAGAAATCCGAAATGCATGCAACGCTAAAAGTTGCATTCAGCATAGTTGCCATCTAGATGAGAGAGTGTGTGTTGCAGCGCCGTCAATGTATGTGGAATTCCACAAAATGTTTGTAATTTTGGAAGTTGTTTGTAGTTTGCGTGGAGTGGAATTCTGTGTGGAATATCTGTGGATTTTCAGAAAAATCACAAGATAAAACTTCTAAATATGTTATATACTCATATTTTCTTGACTTTACTGAGGATACTTCCTATTCTCGTCTTTCATCTAGAAAAGGATAAAAGTTATGAAGTAACTTAATTACGTCCTCCTTAGTGACAGCTGTGATTTCCGTGAGCGGCAACAGATGATCATTTTTGTTTCAAATTCTTTCTTGCTCTCTATGTCTTCTGTATACCTACCGCGCCATCCTATTCTTTTTCTCTAGGAAAATATAATTTACCACCAAAACAAGAAGAAATTATCACCTTTTTGGTTCCCTTTTTCATGAGCTCATTGTTGAAAAGTGGCATGCGATTGAAACATTGTAAATCACATGTGTCGAACTTCGTCACTCGAGGTCTATAACAGTAAGAAAGAGGGAATTGCAAGTTTGTAAAGAACAATTAGATGGAAGTTATCTCTAATTCCCATACATAATTCTTAATAATAATAATAATAATAATAACATTACATGCCCAACCTCAAAAGTAAGGATACGCCACTGATTCAGTTGTAAGATCGATACAAGCTGTGTTTTCCATCTACCGGTAAAATTATGTGCTTTGAGTATACTTGGTTAAATTACGGTTAGGTTAAGTGTAGTAGTGTATTTTGGGAAATAATTTCTTTCTGAAACCTGTTTAAAAATTCAGATATGTGTAAAAGTATGTTCAGTGATGCAGCGATATATTCTTATTGTGTTCTTAATATTGAATTTTGTGTAACCCAAGGTTTCGATCCTACACGTAGAAATTGCAAAATGTTGAAATTTTCTCTTCGAGTAAAAATGTATGAACTTTGGAGATGCTATAACTTCATTCTGAGCTCCTTCTTGACGTTGAGCGTTCTTGTATTGTTTCGTTTGTTTTCGGCGTATATAATCTGTAGAAATGATAACAATTTACTGGGAAAAATGATGCCAGTTGTTATTTTGAAAAATATTTTTTCCAGTCAAATTTGCAATAGCCAATATACATGAAATTTCTATTGAATCAAACAGAACACTCTCCTATAAAGGAAATAAACTCCGTTTTTACCCAGTACTTGAGGTGTAAACTTGTCATTTGAAAAGTAGTTATATTATTTAAACTCTGTTAAGTAGCGCTACTATGTTGAAAAGGTTTGTAGCGACTCCCGATCATTTTGTCGCGACATATCTTGTACAGGTATATGGTTTAATGTTTTCACTCTTCTACACCTAGTAGTTTTTTAGTTATTTCCAATGGACAGCATTGGTGACGTAATACTATTTCTGTAATAATAAGATATTGTAGCTCGCAAACCAGACAAAATATCGAAAAAGTTTTCCTCTAAAACTTGTTTTGTTTTCAAT
>JAGDQP010040103.1:0-14769 GCA_022664845.1 Lepisma saccharinum | reverse complement strand
AACTTCAATAAATGCATGTTTGTTACTCTCCAAAAAATGCCTTTTTAAGATCTAGAATGATGTCGAAAGTTTCTATTCGCTTCATTTACCTCAATTTATACGAAATATTTGGTCATTGATGAAGGCTGAAAGGAATATAACTTTTTTCAGATTTGTCTTGAGCACTATCCTATGAGTAACAAACATATCAACTACGTTTTCGTAGTCAATGAAGATGTCCCATTTGCTAGCGATGACAAACTAACCCTCTAATCGCTCACCCTTCGTCGTATATGTCGACTCAATTTCAGAATATAAAATTACCTCTCAGTGGACACACTCGTTACTGGCAATAGTAATCTTCAGAACATAATGCAGGTTTGGGAAAACAGTTTTCAGTTCTAGCTTGCCACGTATTTTGACAATTCTTGAACAGGCTGCCAACGCTGGAAGATTTAGATTTCCTCACATACTCGACAGGATGAGACCATCAACATGAAAGTTACACTCTTTTCGCTGTCCACTTCCAAATCTACATTCAAGTTTTTTTTCAGTGTGAAGATAGGTAGGTCAAACATTTTTCCGAACTGTTTGAAACCAGAATAAAAAGCTTTGATCTATCTAGCCAACCTTCACAGAAAAAAAAAGTCGATTGTAGATTTGGACATGGACGAAGACGAGTTGTCTATTCTCATGGTGATGTCCCATCACATAACATTTGGGGAAATGTAAACCTTTCAGTGTTGGCAGCCTTTCCAAGAGTTGCCAAAATATTTTACAAGTTAAAAGTGAAGACTGTTTTCCTAAACCTGAATTATCTTCTGAAGTTTCCTGTCGGTTGCCAATAACGAATGTATCCACTGAGAGGTCACTTAAGTTGAAACTGATTTG
The DNA here is from genome assembly GCA_022664845.1 of Lepisma saccharinum. Taxonomy (NCBI): domain Eukaryota; kingdom Metazoa; phylum Arthropoda; class Insecta; order Zygentoma; family Lepismatidae; genus Lepisma; species Lepisma saccharinum. The sequence goes on along the minus strand of JAGDQP010040103.1, from coordinate 13,899 downwards.
ATATGTACAGTGGGAATAGGAGGGACCGAATAGACGGTTTGCCAATAATTGCCAGCGAATAGGGACATCTCCATTCATTATGAAAAAAGTGACTGACATGTTTGCTCCTTAAAGGATATTGATTACGACAAAACTGATTATTTAGTGACATTGATATGTGAAATGCTACAAATGTTGAGTATTCCTAAAATTCACCTTTGCTACACATCTAACTGTTCGACGTGGTGTGTCATACAGCGCCAATTCAGTCTGGTGTCCACTCACATTTTTATTTTCCCTTTACTAACGAAAGTGTTAGTGTTACGAACTATGATGTAGGCTTAGAGGCGGCGAATGTACCAATCAGTGTACCTCTAGCTACTTTAGGTGTTTTTTTCTGGTGTGAATAAATTTTGTGACCCTTAAAGATGAATACGTTTCCTTTCTAAAATTAAAGAATACCTATAAAATGCAACATTTGAAAATACATAGTCTTTTCTTGGGGTGGGTCAACCTAAAGGGGGGTGGGTCCTGCTGAGGTAAGGCTTGCATGACCTCTTTCGAAATGAATGGGCGCCACTGGGGAGAGGGTAAGATAAGTTGCGACATCTCCAGTGTTGGCGTAGCATTCGAGAGGTTTTGGATTCGACCCTAGCGGCCGACCATCCTCACTGAAGCTTTTCCAGGGTTATTCCTCAGTCATATCAGACAAATGCCTTGATGTCACCTTCAACATAGGCCCTGGCCGACACCTCCTCGAATCCTTTCCCCTCCCCTATTCCGGCCTGAGCCTTAAATGCCTAAAGGCCATAAACAAAATTCACTTCATCTGAATTCCTGCTAAAATAAGTTGTTTCCAAAGGGGTGCTGTTTTGAAACAAGTATCATTTAAAAATCACAAATTTGGGAAATTTTTAAATTTCAAGCAGCTCTCACACTGAAAGAGCACTGAGACCCCACACTTTTTTCATATCTCATAGTTTATTTCTACCATGAAATTTCAATTTCGCTAGAATTCATTTTTGGGTGTTGCTGCTTAGCTGAAAATTGTGCCTTAAAACCGTACTTGTATCTTTTATGCTGCTTGGTGACTTTAGAGTGTAGACCATAGGAAAGAGAGGTATATCTGCACCAGATTCGTTTTTATTTTACGTTTCTTCTTTATCCACTTTATTTTAATTATATTCCTTGATCCAGTGGAGTGTGTAACAGTAACAGAAGCACAAAAATGGCTTTCAGTCCTCTATTTGTTGCCACGCAACAACACAAAGCAACAATGACCCACCGGGGATTCCTTCGAGATTTTCAGTTTCCGCAGATGGCAAAAGAAGATGATGGGAGAGTAAAGTGCAAACTTGGGAGAGTGTAATTCGAATTTTGCACGTTATCTATCGATTTCTGACCGTAAGAATTGAAGTTGGGGAGGTGTCGAGATTTGGGAGGTGACACCCCCACAGGGGGCTCTGGCGCAATCACTGTCTCCCACTAAAATGTATGAGCAGTCATTATCAGCTAATAGAGCGCTGTCAGTGTATGTAAACACAAACTTGGCGTGATGTTGCTTTACAAAGCTGTAACATCCTGAAAATATGCCTTGTACAAATTTTCATGTTAAAAGGAGTTCTTGACCTTCAACTTTGGGGCTTGATACTTGGCAGGGCAAAAAACTTGCACATTGTTAATCTCTCATTACTTATTTTCATAGAATGAGGAAAATAAAAATATAACTATCACACATTATCTGAATTTCAAAATAATAGACCGAGCTGTGACTCAATTGTAGAGTGTTGGCTTAGCATTCGGTAGGTCCTGGGATCGATTCCAGCGGCCGACCATTCTGGCTGAGCGTTTTCCTCAATCACACCAGGCAAATGCCAGGGTGCTACCTACAAAATAAACCCTGACTATTTACCTTCCATAATTCTTTCCCCCACCCTATCCTGGCCTGAGCCTCAGATGCGTAAAGACCTAAAAATAAATTCAATTCAAAACAATCAATGGCTCTTGCTTGATACATTGCATCATATTGTTCTGTTTTGTTTTTTTCGTTTAGTCGAATTTTGAACAGTATCAAACTGAATTAAATTCTACCGTGTTTAAAACATTTAATTGAAAATATACAAAAGTCAGTAAGCGTGCGTCTAACGTAAATAGAACATTTTTGTTGTTACTGATTCACATTTAGTAAAAAAAAATAATCCACCAGACAGCGGGACTCGAACTGTTGCTCAAAGTATAAACATTTTAAAGTTAGACACGCTACCGACTGTGCCACGCTTACCACAGCTTTCTTGTACTGAAGTGGAGGTAGAATGGATGCTAAATTTAAGACAGTATTTGGAAATCTTACTTGCTAAAAGCTTTGTTTTTTTATTCTTTATGCCTGCTGTAGTTTATCATGCAAATGTATAAAGTAACTTGCATATCCAATGGTAACGTACTATCTTTATGTGTATATTTTAAAATGAAATTATCGAATAGGAGGAGGAGGAATCACTACTGCCATCGCTGTACCTCGCGAAGCGATCATCCTGGCAATCGGGCTGCAGACCATTATTAGCTTATACTGCTCATTAGAAGGAGATCTACACATATCACTTCATTTTTTAGAATAGCGGCCAAACTCATGAACAGATTCTTGGGGACTTTCAGTATGTTAACAGAGATATATCATATTTTTCTACAATTCCTGTAAGTTTCAGCTTTATTTATTTCTATGTTTGGTCCAAATTTGGACTTATTTTACTGGAAAGTAAATAAATTAATAACGTTGTGTTTTGTTTCTTGTGTTGCAGGTGAGAAGCCGTATACTTGCCAGTGGCCAGAATGCGAGTGGCGCTTTGCCAGGTCGGATGAGCTGACACGGCACTATAGAAAGCACACGGGAGCCAAACCATTTAAATGCAAAGTATGTGAACGCTCGTTTGCACGCTCTGACCATTTGGCACTGCATATGAAGCGACATCTACCGAAGCCTGGAAAATGACATCTTCTGCGACGTCGTTGCACATACCAAGTTATTCCAAATAGTAGTGTGAAGCGTTAAGTGTTGGAGAAACTACAACGATCCGATTGTCTGTACTGTAATTTAATTTTTTTTATACTAAATTTAAAAAGTGCTATTGCACGTCAAATGTGTTTTCTTTGTATACCCTTTTCTTCTGTCTTTTATAGTTTTTTTATATATATATTTTGGATATTTTGTTAAAACATAATTATAGAAGAATTTCTCAGTGCCAATATAACATTTTCGTGCCATTAGAACAAACGAGTGTTTATCGTCATTATTCATTGTTATTTAGATTTGTGAATATTTTTAAAAGTAATTTGTTATGTATATAAGATTTCTTTTTACAAAATATGTATAAGTGATAATAACGAAAGGTATTAGAAAGAATTACCCCAATAGATATATATGCTAACGAAATATATATGTATATTATTAACAATTCCAAATCTTGTGATATCATCACCGCTTGAGCCTTGGCATTTTTTAGGTTTTAGCTTAGGCTTGATACTTTTTATCATTCATTTACATAAATTCATAGACATTATTAGAAAATATTCATTTAATCATCGCTTGATGGCAAGGCCATTTCAGGCATTTACAGATAATTGTCTATGTGATACGAAAATAGTCAAGGCTGTTAATATATATTTATGGGTAAAACATTGTTGTTTGCTTAGCTGTTTCAAAAACTTAAACTGATTGATGAAAACTATTACAACAAACTCCCCACGACCCGCAGGCGTCATGAGTGGTGTGACTGATAAGTCGTGAATAACAAAAATTTCAGACACTTCGCAAAGTATTAAGAGGTACTTCGCATTTTGTTCGCACTTAAAAATAACGTTAATTAAATTATTTATGTTCCAAATTATAAAATAAACAGCTTTTAACTTAGGGTAGCCACACACTAAGAAGGCAAGTTGTAGCTGAGCGTAATGTTCGGCCTTCCATAATAAACCCATGTATTTGTGAATGTTTCGTTCCGCTTCATTTTGCTCAGTCAGTGTATTTATAAATATGTGTATTTAGCATGGGTGTTAAAAATCTCTGGTTCACTCCAACTTGCATTCTTGGTATTTTTTTTTAAAAAAAGCTTTATTTTATGTGGGCCATTTGAGCAACTATGGACTTCAGCCCTCACGATGATATGAATGTAAATTCAGTTTAAAATCCACAAACATTCATGCCCTAGACGAGATTCGAACCCATGTCCGGCGGCCCAGCGCCCTAGCCCACATGGCTGCCGAGGTCGGCTTGCATTCTTGGTGTGCAGTTACCCTTAAGAAGTGCCATGTATGTAACGTAAATTATTATAAAATCAACGGAATAATAACGGTGCGTAGCTCCATAAAATTGAACTTTTAGTAGGATTAATTGTTTCCAAATAACAAGCGTTTTGTCCCCGATTTATCTTTCACTCTGTCCAGTTATGTAGTTCCAGTGTTGTCAATTTATATTTTCTAAGTAGATGCCTAATGCTCTCTGCAAAAGGAAGGGAAGATTGAAACTACCAACGTTGCAAGAATACTTGTATGTAATTCGCTGTCGATAGAAATTCTTCCCATTTAAAAACTGTTAGTTATATTCAGCCATTTTCTTTCCAGTGTTGGATGAAGGCCTCCTTTTCTTTCCATATATATAAGCAGTTCTTTTGGAATGTATTTGGACTAAGTTACTTTTTTATCTTTATTAAAGTTAAGAATAAATTTGTCAAACTAATTGGTATTTTATTATTTTTATTCTCCAGTTGCGAAATAGTTTATTTCGGTGAACTGAGCCACGTAACATTAGTTTTTCACAAAGTAGTATATCCTAATGACTTTCGGCTTGTAGTAGCCGCAAATAATCGAGAGTTTATTGTAATTACGTTACATTGTAGAGTCTCTTTTTTCTTCTTGTTCAAAAACCGATTTGTATGTATGAAATGTATACTTACCGGCAATGTATGAAATCAGGCATTCTATATAATGGCTGGTGTTCTGAGGAAAAGTATGAAATAAAGAAACAAAAATCTAACGTAACGTAAAACAGAAAGCTTCTCTATTTCATACTTTGCCCAATCAATCAGGCATTGTATAGCATGCCTGATTTCATTCATCGCCGGCAACACATATACGAATCGATTTTTGAACATGAAAAAGAAAGATTCTACAATGTTAGATAAATGCAGCAAACCAGTTTCGGCTACTGTAAGGCGAAAGTGAGGAGGATGTAATACTTTGTGAAAAACTAATGTTACGTAGCTGAGTTCACAGAAATAAAGTATTTCGCAACTGAAGAACCAAAAATACCAAGTAGTTTTAACACTTTGAAGTTATTTTTTAACTTTACTGAAGATCGAAAGGTAACTTCAGTCAAATACATTCCAACAGGACAGCTTTTTTAAAAATCTCCTTTCCATTAACCAAAAACTTTGGTTTCAACAAATTGAAAGTTGGGTTTTGATCAAACACAGCAGTCTGGTTATAAAAACAGGCTTTAAATTAAAGTAAAATAAGGTTTCGTTGTCTCCTATACTCGAAAACCGAGTAAAAAATGGTTGTGTCTATAAGATGGTAATGGAATTGTTTTGTAACTGTCTGTTTACTAATATTATGTAATTTCATAATATTGGAAAAATGCTCAGTTCAGAGACCTTTGAAATAACTGAAGAGTAGTTGATAGCAAAAACGGGACAAGTCCAAAAGCCTTTTTTTTTTTCAAAAAATAAAAATAAAATAAATACATAATTAAATAAAAGAAAGCTTCTAATCGCTTTCCCATATGGTCGACCGACTGTATCTGGGAACTCTTTAACTTTTCATGCAAACTAGTTCTACCACCAGATAATTGAGCTAATCGCAAATAACAAAATGCTCTCAAAAATTGAATGTTTGGACCTCCCCGGGTTTTGCTATCAACCCTTCCATATCTATTAACAAAGTCAGACTCAGCATTTTGTTATTCTTAGAGTTGATAAAATATCGAAAACTAAAGGATGAATTATGTTATACGTTCAAAGATGTAGTTAGTATGGAGTTACGCTTAAAGTTCTAAATGTGCAACACTGGTACTTTGCTGAAAACAAATATCCATTATTTCTTAATGATTAAAGTTCCACAAACTGCAAGTGCACATTACATGTCAAAAGTTTCCGTTGCCATGATTAATAGAGAAACAGCGTGATATCTAAAGTGCCATTAACGATTTTTATATAAATTTTCGAGTTCAATATGATACATGTACTTTATATATAACTTTGGTACAAGTCTGGGTCTAGTTCAGAGTACTGAATTACATCATCTTCCTTTTCCTTAACCGACTCATTGTATAAAGTGTATGGACTATACTGTAAATTGTATTTTGTTAAGTATTTTAGACGCGTAAAATTGTTCCTCTCATATTTCTTTTCATTAAATGTTTATAATTTCTACGCAGCTTTGATATCTGATTAGCACCGAATTGAAATTCGGACTTCGTCTCTGAAATATGTTAAGTGAGAGTGGATCCATACATCAATCTCTCCGCAAAAGGCTCTTTTTCCACACCAGCTTACTAACCTATTTCAGTGGTCATGGCACGGTGGTGACTTGAATTGTATGAAGACCTTGGAAAGTTCTTTCTCGAGAATATCTCATCATCATTGAATTATTGTTAATCTAATAATTAAAACGCGTAGAAAGGTATCTGGTTACTCTACAGAACTGTATTTAACACCGTAAGACATAGTCTGAACTGTTATGCGTATAAACAAATTTACTATTGCATTTGATTATCTTTGGATTAACCATATGCGGTTATTAGCTTTAAATACATTTTAGGCAGGAAAACAAATATGAAGGGAACTTAACACATGAAGTTACAGACTTCGTAAAACGTAACAGTAAATTTCACCCCAGATCACAATTCAGACCCTCATACATCAAATTGAGCTTGCGACGTTTTTCAGAATCAATTCAGAATTGTTCAAATGGTCACATAAAGTTTTCTTTTTCATCATTATTGTACTGAAATATTAATATAATTATATTGTTGTTACACTATCGTATATTTATGAAGATATATTGCAAGCAGTATGACATTTGAAATTTACTTTTACCATCTTAAGTCACACTTCATACCAGTTGTCGACGTCAACTGTTGTTTGAAGTCGAAGAGAAGTTTATCACTCCATTCAACTTAGATTTTCATGGACAGTCATATTTTGATAGTCGTATACGTTTCGTCTATACCACTTGTCAATCATGCTTGCAGTACAGTTTCTATGTTTCAGTTCACTTGATATGAGTTGATGTAAAGTGTTACTACAATGTAAATTATGTAGACTTACTTATTACGATGGATACCAAACTACTGCCATAGATCTTAATCTGAGATACTAAATTCCAAAACATGTGGAATAGTGCATCCAAAGTAAAGCAAAATCAGTGAACTAATTTAATATTTCTGAGAACTCATGAATATATGCTAATACACTCAAATCTTTAAATTCGCTGTTTCATTGTATCCCCCCCCCACACACACATATATATATATATACTGTCTTCCCTCTATTATTGGGGTACAGCAAATGAAACAATAGCACCCTCAAAATAAAAGTTACGATTTTGGTAATGGAATATAATCTTTTAAATGCCAGTGATAACGTGACATAGTGACCACATTAATATTCACTTGAGATGTTAGTTTCGTAAGCTTTACATATGTCCGAAATGAGTTTTAAAATCCACTCCAATAAAGTAATAATTAAAATAAATATTTGGTACCATAAGTTCCTTGTATTTCTGAATTCGAATTAAAGGAGTTAAGTAAGAATAATTGGACCTTTCAGTCATTTAAGATTGTCTAATTTGTTGGTCAGAAGTAGCTATGTGCATCGCGTAATGTGTTAGTCAGTAATACAGCTGGAAACGAAAATAGGAACCCATCTGAATGATTCTTCAAAATAGTAGAGAATAATTCGAGAAGTGTATGAGGGAAGGTCCAGTTATGTGAAGCCTTTTTCAAAATAGATAGGTTTAACTCTAGTAACAAAACATTAGTAATAACCAACAATGTAAAAGGAAGATATTATTCCACTGCATCTTACTTGATTGCACTTACTACAATTAACATGTGTATGTATAATTTCTAGTATTAAGTGAAGTTTTGAAAAGTTTTGTTTGATTTTAATATTCATTGTGTGTTATTCTTGCGTACTTGTGCCTGTTTTCAAGTTAATCAAATTCTTTATTTTAAAATGATAACACGTTTGTGCAATACATTTTTTTTTTTACAGGGCGTGTCCTCGCTACTACCTACAATGATGAACTAAACGGTCATAGTACTTAAGTCAGTAGAATTTAAAACCTAGTGGAATTCCCTGTTTATTTTTTTTTAACGTTTTATGTATATAATATCTGGCTTCTATGGAAAACAAAATTTGGCGGCAACTAACTTATTTTCATTCAATAGCTATTTCTATCACAAAATTAAAGGAAAAAGCACTATCTTGTCATCTACAAAAGAACACAGGGCTTTAGAAAGGCTATCAGAGACGTGGACTTCATTAACGTGTTTGTTCATGCTCATTTAAGTTTAGGAGCTTTTTCAGCGTAACGCTTTTGAATTGTGCGTATGTTGAATTCTCTCACAAACTTAGGAGTATCTTCAGTACATAATACTAACTTTTTTTTAAGTTTTCACTTTTAAATGCTAAGTGCTAATATTATAAATTATACGGTCATAAGCTTTTGTAAGTGAACTATACATTCCCATATTGATTCTTTCATTTTGCTTGGCGTAGTATATCCCAAATATTACTTTAAGATACTACTTTTATTATTTGAAGAAGAGTTGTGAACGTACGGGTTTCAGTTGTGCCTGTCGAATATCGATAGCAAGTAGACATTTCTTTTATGTTTATTTAATTTGTTCTTTTAAGTAGTAATGAGTCAATCAACCAATAAACAATATACCGCATAAACCAAACAAAATTGTATCTGGGGCAGTTATAGATATAGCTTCATATTTCTAATACCATGAACAGTAGAGTTGATGCGGTATGTACCATCAAAGACTCTACACCTGCTCTCTTTCAAAATGTGTATTTCAAAATTCCGCAATGGGCACGCAAGGGATTCCCCAAAGGAAGTAGGGGATTCCGGTACATCTACTTAAGAAATATATCGGAGTCCACTACTTCCTTTGGGAGCCCTTGCGCGCCGATTGCGGAACTTTACGCATTTAAAAATAGAACAGGTTTGAAGTCTTTGACGGTACCTTACCGCATGAACTCTACTGTTCATGGTGTTAGAAATATGAAGCTCTAAAGTTCATTTTCCCATGCTTTCGGCAGCCTGTAGCTCCGAAACTATGGACATTTCGAATATTTGTCAGAGGCATTTCGTCATGTAAGGAATCATCTCCCGAAGTTTGTCGGTATGGTTTCGCAAAAACTCCATATACATGTTCCCAAAGCTTATCTAGCAAAAGGTAGGGTGTAGGACTTAGGACGTGACGCTAAACGGTAAATCAGATAATGTTAGAGTAATTATGTTTCATGTTTCAATTATATTTTCAGAATCCCATATATAAAACCGTTAAAATTTGCACCAACATTTTGTGTTTTAAGTATTACTGTATCAAGTTTCAACTCATTTTCTCTAAGTAAACCTGGGTATTTGTGCGAATGGTTGCTTATCACTTTGTGTTACTAGTTGTACCTCATGTTTCTATGCATATGAAAATCTTCCGCAATTCCACTGTTATTTTAAATCCAATAATCAGGTCGGTCATGCTTTTTGAGCTACAAATGTTATATTTTGCAAAAACAAAAGTGAAGAGTATTTCTTAATGCAACTTTAAATTGAATATGTTCTTCAAATTGACCTAACAAGTAAATAATAGCACAAAACAATGTTCGTCAATCATTGTAAAGCTCTTCGTACTTAACATGTTCATTGTTCACACTGCAGTAGGTCACCAGTAGCGAGACTACCTGAACTTATGGGTTGGCAAAATCAAAGAGTACTTACAAGAGCTCATTCGTTTTACTCGTTTTCTTATTTCAGCTAGTAACATAAATTTAAATTGTATAGATTGCCTATCGATTGTACTTCGTTATAATTGCTATTATTTTATGTTACCACGTGCCAGGTATAATTTTATGAGTGTATGAATTATGTATGTATACTTTTTGTTTTCGTTGTTGTTGTTTGTTGAACACACTAACTACAATGTAGATTTTGATCGAACTGTGATTGTATATCCATCCAACCTTTGGTTCTAAAAGAAAACACTGCACCTTATAAAAGCAAACCATTTTTAAACCAAAGACATGGTTTTCTATAATCTAGAGGTGTTATATACTTACAAAAATTTGTGACATAAATTGATGTAAAGGATGATTAATACTTAAATTATTTTTTACGTTTTGATAATGTAGGAATATACCATTAGAAAGCTGAAAATATTATTTATCCCCAGTTATTCAGATAAGTGCAATCATGAGCTGTATAATGCCAAATTTTCTTGTAAACCTTGTGTTATATTAAATATTTAATAACCCTGCACTTAATTTGTTTCCGATACTGTTAATAAAATATTTCAGTCAGTACTGTCATGTATGAGTGTGCCATAATTACACAATGTGCCTTTAATCATTTTTGTAGTTAGTTCAGAAGTGAGTGCTTTGTGAGGTCGAATTGTCTCGGGTTAGAGATTTTCCATACAGAGTAACGTTCTCTTCAGATACATGATTTTTTAAAGCAATACGTTATTGTACCTGTAAATATAAATATATATAATTTGTATTGTTATATACTTGAGCTTTATAAGAATCTTTTGTAATAAAAGAAACGTTGACATAAATTTTTAAAAAGTTCCTTTGTTTTAATTATTGTATAGGTCAAAAGTTTGGTCGAAGGTGGTCTTTCAGTATTAGTATATCACAAAGTATAAATAAGAGATTTTATAAGGACTTTCTCTGAAACTGAATATATATGGCAGGTGTAAATCGAATTCACTTTTCTAGATTTTCATTATTTTTTTTAGTGTTTTTGAATCAAAAGAGAGAGTATAAGAAGTAGGGTGGGGGTATGGATGCAGCACACTTCCGTACAGTACATATCCGTAGAGGCTAAAATCTGATAAAAAATCATTTCCGGACAGCTTACAATGACATAAGATGACAGATACCTGTTTCCAGACAAGATTAGCACATTTCCGTACATGTCTGGATGGGTGCGTTATCAGGTTATGCTATCTTTCGTTAAAGCAGAAATACACTCAAACGGTGTCCCTAGCACAAAACTAGTATATACACAAACTGGTTTAACTCTAAGGACATGTTGCCATGACAAGATAGAAAAACTGTGCAACAAAAATGTTACACTGGCCTATATATGTTCCTTTTCAAATTTCGTATTTTGGGAAATCTTGCAAAAAGTTTTCAAACTGCTGAACTTTTAATAGGGATTGCCAGTTTGAGTAGGTGAATTGAATTGTATTTATTGCCTTTTGGTTTCTTTGGCTCAGGCCGGGATGGGGTAGCTAGAGGACAAAGAAGCTATCAGCCAGGGCTTCCCTACCATCCTGGCATTCGTTTGGTGGAACTGAGTGTAACACTGGAAAAACTCATTAAAAAAAACATTCTTTGTCATTTTAATGTTGCATCTTGGAGGAATTGCATCAATCTTGAAATGAATAGCTTTTCGCATTGTCGGAAACCCGACGGGGAAACCTTTATTAATCATAAATGGATATAACTGTAGAACACAGCGATGAAATGACGATGTAACTGATATAAATTATACATTAGGGCCATACTCTATGAACTGAGATGCTTTTTCCTTAACAAAAAAAAAAATTGTAAGTAAAATAAAAGTTGAAGATTCTCTGCTTATTCAATCGTTTTAAATAATCATTAAACAACTGTCAACTCGGATTCTTCACCATTTTAGATGCAATATTTATGACAGAAGGAACATTTTATTGGGATAGCTTCTTTTCATATTCACTGGGAGCACCATTAATTAATTTTAAGTGACATTTAAGGTTAATCTAAAGGCCTACGTAATGTGAATCTCGAAAGCTAGATGGCGCTCAAATCGCCCTATCTCTTTAATAGTGATGCAGTTGCAAGACCAAGACCAGGAATACCGATGCAAGACCAAGACCAGCCTGCAAGAGTCTTGGACACACACTATTTGAATATTTTTAAAACGTGGAAAGGAAGGGGAAATCATTATATCCTTCACTTGAATTTCTTTGGCGTCTGTAAAAATACCGCTGGAGTGAAGGTGTTCCCAGTTGAGCAAACCGTGTGAGTGGATCTGAGAATCATGCCGCTGTTACTGTAGCATACTAAACTAAACTTACACTGTACACTAAATTTACAATAGAAGGAAAAAGTTTCTGTTAAGGGCCAAGTAAAGCCAAGATCTCCGACAAGAGATGTCAGCACTATCTCTGTATATGTCTAATGTATTTTTATCGTTGCACGAAATTTCAATGCTGCTGCTACAAATTCAATCCTAGAGAGTTCAGACTTTCAGGGAAGAAAGTTCATAAGTAATTCAAGAGTTCTATCCGTGCCGATTTTTCATTTTCTATATTGTTCATTGTTAAAATCGTTTCATTGTTGTTATGCCCATAACAATGAAGGTCTTTCAACAATGAATCTTAGCTTTACATTCCCCTTAAGGATAATTTGGATAATGGGCAAAAGGAAATCTGTTGTCCTGGCTTTTCTGATGTTAGGTTTGTCGTGGTATGATCTATTGATTCAGATAAAGGTGGATTATGGCACAGAGTAAAATACGTATACAGAGAAACGAAAGTCCGTTTATTCCGGCCATGCCTTGTTTAGCTGGCTGCAGAGAGTTCCACGTGTACTCCAGTAGAGGTCACTGTCATCGTCTGAACTGAAAGTGTTCAGTTGCTAGTATTGCCAACTAAGCTATACATGTATAAAGTTGCTTGCCGTTGTGACATCGACAGTTCCTTTCTCCCTTTCATGTAATGATTTATTACCTTGAGAAAGAAGAGTTTCTGCTCTTTACCTCCTACAGTGAGAGCTTTGGCCGGCCAGGTCTCATTGTCTTGTTTTGGATTAACAACCCTGCGAAAGATTGTATAAAGAAGAAAATAGAAAGAGAGCCTCTGACCCCAGAGTATTTACTTTGTGCTCTGACCCACTAGGAACCTCGAAATTCCTTTTAATCTGCAAGAAATAGTATAATTTAGGCGCAATTATCTATATTTTGGGTACTTTTCACACCCAGACCGACCGACTTTGGAGTTGGACCCTCCAAATCCATTGACTCCCTCCTAACTTAATCTTTAGAAACGTATCCGAAAGTACCGAATGACACCGAACGATATCGAAATACCAAAAATGGAAAATAGATAACAACGGGGAATAACAAATCAAATGTGAGTGCTGGGAAAAGGTAAACTGAAATTTATGAGTAGATATTCTAATATTTGACACTCGGATCCGAATCCGAAGATCCGGATCCAGATAGTCAAACCCGAACCAAAAGATCCGACATCCGGATCTTCGATGTTTCAATTATCCGGTCCAATGGATTCGTGCGATTTCGGTTGCAGATTTAAAGACCCAGTATTTGGACTTCGTTCTTTTGATACCGAGATCAGTGGTAGAGCTTTGGCGTAGCATTCAAGATGTCGTGGGTTCGATCCCAGCGAACGACTATCCTGACTGAAGTTTCTTCGAGTTATTACTCTGTCACCAGTGTTTCTTTCAGGCACCTCTCCGGAGGTCCGGAGCACCCACGGAGGAAATGTACCGACCCCGTGGGCAGAATTGTAGTTTACTATTATTTTATCCTACTATTGTAATGCTAATTGTACAAGTAACACACTCCCGGTTCTCTGAAATGGCCCCCTTTCCCTGGTGCAAATTTTCTAAACGAAAACCTGTCACA